>MU227639.1:3245369-3262963 GCA_018584345.1 Thuja plicata
AGAGAGGGGGGGGGGGGAGACAAGGTTCATTAATGGAGCCCCTAAGGTCATTAATGAGATCTAAGAGCCATTAATGCCTTAAGCATTAATGAGGGCTGGGCAAGAGGGAATGTCCATTAATGGGTCATTAATGGATTTCATTTAAGAGGCATGGGGGAGTGTAAGACTCAACTTGGCAAGTTGGTCCTTTGGGAAACTCATGATTGAGAAAGTTGACTTTCTCAAGTGGGTTGAGTTGTTAATCATTCCTTAATGGAATGTGACAACATTAGGAGGTGGGTTAGGGTAGAATTATAATTAGGATTAGATTAGCAAGGGTGGAATAGTTTGAGATGGGTTAGAACCTAGGGTAGAAGTGGTTGAGATAGGTTAGGTTGGGGTTTAGGGGAATATAAATGAAATGAATTAAACTTATTTATTTCATTTAAAATATAGGAATTAATTGTTTAAGCATTTTAATTTCTTTTTAATAATTAAGAGGACTATAGCCATTTTAATTAAATTAAATAGGCTAGGGGAATGGGTTATTTGCAAGTGGATAATTGATTAAGGGGTTTATTTAATTACTTTATAATTAAATACTATAGCCATGTTTTGAATTTGATTAGATTTAAATCATATGGCTATAATAGTTAATATAATTTAGTGATAAAAATCACCTAGGACATTAAATTTGATTTTTTTTTTTAAAAAGAATTATGCCAACGTAACATTGTCATGACATAATTGGGGGTATGATCACACTTAGGGAAAATAGGGTCCATAGTTGAAATAGACCAAATTTAGGTGGTTACATTTGCCCCTCTTTGAATTGATGTGCGAGCAATGCATTTGATTCAAAGAAAGTTTTTTATTTTGACTTCAGAAAGATGAGAATTTCATTCTTAGTTGTCGAACGAAATGTTGATGAGATCAGTCTCGCACTTGATCGAACTAAACTGATAGAATTGATTTTGAACTTGGTTGTCGTCCAAAGATTTATAATACTGATTTTGAAATTGGTTGTCGTCCAAAGAGCCATTATGAAGCTACCAGGAGCTTAATAAGAATCTTTTAAAATGAGGAAACATAAGATATCCATCTTATGAGAACCAAAGCTTTCTATCCAACAGTTCTGACTTTAGTCAAGGAAATTGTCATGCCCCTAGTTATTTGATAACAAAGTCATTTTAATGTTGTTTTGAGCAAAAATTTAAATGATGATAGTGTGATCATGCCCCCTTGGGAACAAAATCGAAGGAAAAGAAATAAATCCCTTAGTTTGAAATGTTGTATCACTTGCAGGAAGCAGGTAGGACAAGAAAGAAAGGAGTATAAGAAGTGGGAAAAGATGGTGTATTTAAAGATGAACACACTAGTGCTAAGTTAATTACATGAAAGTATGAGTAGTGAGATGGATAAAATGATGTCAAACCAAGATTTATTATAAAATGTGCATTCTAGAAGAGTTTTTGGAACAAATGAAGCAAACTTGTAGTTTTAGAAATTGTCATAAGAATGGGACTGTGATACTGA
Organism: Thuja plicata; assembly: GCA_018584345.1. NCBI lineage: Eukaryota > Viridiplantae > Streptophyta > Pinopsida > Cupressales > Cupressaceae > Thuja > Thuja plicata. Next base: position 3,246,885 of record MU227639.1, read on the forward strand.
AAACATTGTAGGCACCTTTGATTTGGTTCCTGATTGATCAAAAAGAGAATAGAAATGTAATTGTAATTGTCTGGGAGGAGTTTCAGAACTTCTAAATGGTTCAAAAGACCAATATAAGCCTCAAAAATTACCATTTCACTATTTATTTTCACTTTAATCCATAGTAATTCTGAGAGCTCTTCAGAGAAGATGGTAGTCCCTATGAGGAAACATTGTTTCGAGATGAGCTGTCGACATCAGTGCCCGGCCGACTACCCACCACTGGTAAGTGCTCGGAAAACTACCTCGTGAATTTTGCAATTTTCAATTTCATACATTTTTGTACCTTTTACAGCCGCTTTAATTTTGAATCACATCTAGGATTCTGGATCGAAACCTGTAAAACCTGTGTCATATCTGGGATATCCCAGATCACATCCGGTTTCTCCATATTTTTGCGTCGCATCCAGGGTACTCTGGATCACATCATTTTTTCTTGTTTTTGTCTTGTTTTGGATACTATTTCAAATTTGTTTTGTACCCAGTCATTTTAGGCTCATACCCTACTTTTAGGGTCACATCCCGTATGTCGAGGATTGCACCCAGTATTCTCCATCGCATCCAGTATACCCTGGATTGCATCTTGTAAAATAGATCACACCCTGCTAGTTTAGGATCATATCTGGTTTATAGAGTTAGGATTTTTATCCTTTTGATTTATTTGCATGTTGCGGTCCTTGAATCACTTAGTTGATTAGGATACTGCATCTCCTTGGTAGATAGAAAACTGATTTCACCTTTGTATGTGTTAAAAATAGGTAGATTTTGAGGTAGTCACCTTTAGAGGTGCATATCTAGGTCATGTGCTTACATTATCTAGACTTCTTTTTGATGCTGAGCAGTCCATAGTGATCTGATGTGGATTACATTCTTTGATAGGTTTACCCGAGATAGGGGTAAACTGAGGGTTGTTGACTGCTCTGGCCGAGAGATGGCACTCAGAGCACAACACCTTCCATCTTCCAACCGGGGAGATTACAGTGACTCCAAAGGATGTATGGAAAATACTGTGTGTCGATTATGGGCCAGGAGGTATACTTTGAGTCAAGAGGTGGCATGGCCATTGGTGTTGTACATAGATATTTCTAGGACGACACCATCAATTAAAGATATCTGTCATGGGAATATATGGTTGATCATTATGATCTCTTATCTACGTACTTAGCAGGTCTGATAGGTGGAATCTTGATGCTAGATAGAGGTCAGCATGGATTCATGGTCAGCTGGGGAGGTATGTTAGAGCAGATGGTTACCCAGAGGCAGAGATTTTCATGGGGCAGTTGTATTTTAGCCTATATGTATCAAGAGTTGCATGAGATAGTATACCATTACACTTGGAGCATGACCGTTGGGATTTTGATTCTTCAGATCTGGGCCTGGGAGCACATCCCTGTTACACGATCGATTATAGATAGATAGAGAGCACCAAAGTAGCCTTATGTATACATGTATGTTAGCCTTATTCAACAGCCCCATCTAGGCAAGGTCGAGTACTGGCACCACCTTTTTGATGATATGACTAAGGTCGTGTGGTGACAATATTTAGACTACGAGGAGTGGACCTCGGATGCATGGTAGGTACCCTATTTATTTTAGAGCCAGTATCTTATTGGGAGGACTAGATACATCATAGATTGGTTCATCCATACCTAGGTGCTGAGACATTATGGCCGCCGTCAGGGTAGGATACAGGATATTACTATGTATGTAGGATCTGGGATGAGGTAGCATTATGGGGTGCTTAGTTATAGTACAAGACAGCTCACTAGGAGATTCATGATATGGTCAGGGTAGACTAGGATCTCTGCCTTAATGTTGCTGATGCAGGTGTCTCTGATGGATATGCTATGAAGATGCTTTAGTACCCATTTCCTCATTTCATTGTACCTGAGGAGATCATTCCTCGCATAGAGGAGCCATTAGACTATGATCCTGAGGATCGGCCAGCCAAGAGGAGAGGAGGAGTGCAGAGAGATAGGGACCCAGGTAGACATGGAGGTTAGGATGGTGGCCAAGATGGTAGAGATGGTAGGTTTCCTCATCTTAATGATGATGATGATGATGGAGATGATATGGGTGGTGGTGCAATGGGTGGCCACACAAAGGTTGCCAGTAGGAGTGGGGAGGGTCAGCGTACCTGATTTAGATTTGTATCCCCACAAAGAGATCCTAGTCCACTCCTTACTAGGGATCATCAGAGATAGAGGCAGAAGAGGTCACATGATAGACCACAGGATAGGGGATAGGATAGGTCTCAGGATCAGGATACAGGTAGAGACAGAGATCCTCATTCTAGATGTGAGCAGGAGAGAGAACAGCTGAGGGCTCAGATTACATTAGTAGAGGCCAGAGTGACAACAACGGAGGTCAAGGAGATAGTAGTAGAGTCTAGATTGGCCCATATCAGATGCATTACTACTAGATAGGGATAGGCACATGGAGAGACTTCGTATAGAGTGAGATTTACAAGCCTGTATAGTGACTCATCAGGGACAGAGAGCCACATACTATTATGCTCTATATCATGTGGCAATGCCAGAGGGTCAGAGGGAAGTATATTTCTCATGGTTAGCCCAACAGTCTGAGGGGGAAATGCCTCCTCCTCCTCCTCTATTTGTACCTCCTCCTCCTCCTCCAAATCAGGGAGAGGGGGGACCCAGAGCTGATTATTTTGTCATATCTTGTATATCTGAGTTCACATTGTATATCTGGATCCTGCTAAGATCTATTTTTGTATATGACATTCTTACATGTATATCTGATTCATTCTGTCACATTGATACTCTAATACTCTTTATGCATTTTGTTCCATAGTTTGATCTATACCATATATATTTGATGCAGCTGCCTGATTCTGATATGTTTCATGAGTTCTTGTTGCTTTGATAGGTTATATTCACACATGTGATGATATCTTGGTCTCTTGATGAGTTAGATTTAGATGATGACATCATTTTTGATTTGATTACTGATATAAATATGTTTTAAATGATATTTATGTGAAGATGCAAATGTATGCTTCTTTTGATTTTCCCTTTCATGCAATATAGATGTATGGATGCACTTTAGGATGTAAAAGTAAAAATGCAATACATGGATGCTCTGTTTTGGTATTTTTCTATTGCTTCTTTTTATGAATGCAAAATGTATGCTATGGATGTGCAATGATAGATATATCAGTAATATGGATGTTTGTAATTAACTTGATTGAGAAGAAGAAATTTGAATTAATTTAGAGCTCATAATGCCTTTAATTCCTCTCCTTTCTTGTTTATATTCCATGCAATTTAAGAATGCAATAATATGAAGACTCTTAGGACTTTGTCACTGGTATGCAAATGTATAGCTTTTTTATCATCACTGGGCACTTTTGCGGAATGAATACCACCTGATAGTACAACCATCACTAATACCCACTGATATTATGAAAGTATGAATACTATGTTTTATTGGAATGTCAGAAATAGACTTAGGTATCAAGGCAGAGAAGCCAGGATAACAAAATAGTCACCTTCCTTTTAATATACCAGATTCTGATTAAGGTAAGATATTGGACCCGCAATGACCATGAAAATTCATATCCTTGGGTACATTATGATTTGTATACCTTAGTAATAATCTGGGTCAGAAAATAGACAAGGAAATTGTGTCAAACTCACCGTAGTTTACACATAACAAAGATCAAGATATATGCGGCTATCCACCCATAGTGGCAGCTCTTACCATAAACATCCAAGTTAGGTGAAATTTATAGGATCATTTGAAACAATCACCATATACAGAAAAACAAGAAAACATTATGCCTCACATCCTTGTGACTCTTTGTCTTTGCACAGATGTCATTGAGTAACTAAGAAGACATAACAAATCATCAAACGTGAATCAAGAAAATAAAATTTATAGTTACTTAGATGCCCCTAGTTGAAAACATCACTAGGACATAGAAGAATCATAATCAAACCAATATCAAACTGTGTGTTTAAGTAGTAATGGTTCATTCATTTGTCAAACACATTAGAGAATCATCAATCAGAAAATTGGAATATAAGAAATATGGTGTTCCATGCCTGTGCATTGATAGGATAATCCATTCATGTTTGCAATCCAATATAGCCTTGTAGGAACTCCGTTAATGTAAATGTCATGTCTAGATATGTGATGTTTGAAAAAGACACCCTTGTTTTGGAAAGCAACATCATTTTGCATATATCAAGAAACATTGTGTTCATTGGGAAAACCATCTTAGAGAAACCTAGCAACCGCAACCTACCATACCAGCAAAGGATGCCCCCAGTGCAGAATGACTTATTCCTAAGATGTAAATGCAGACAAATCCCAAGTGAGGATAAGATAGCCATTTAGGAAATGAAGTCATCATTTGAGCACATGTAAAATTATGAAGGCTTAGTATCAGCAATGCTTTGATTGATGGAGCACTAAACACAAGTGATGCCTGATTGCCAGGTTTTCACCACTTGGCAAGGTTCTTTCTTTCTTTCTTTTTTTTTGTTACCAAGATGCCTATTTTACCAGGTGCTCATCAAGGCACTTTTCTCTTTTTCATTTTTTTTTCTATTTTTGCTATTTTGAATGTTTTTGTAGTATCAAGGCACCTTTTTTCCAGGTTTTCACCAAGGATACCCTTTCTATAGGACCTTTTTTCCACTATTTTTGGATTTCTTCAGGATCAATTTTCTGAATGTTTTGGGTATTTTGTGAGACCTTTTTTTTGTACAGGCTCTGCTAGCTGAACATCAAGCGTAGAACCACTTCAAATGTAGAGTGTTGATAGGATCTGGAAGAACATCTCCCTTAGGTGTAGCTAGTTGATAAGCTCAAATCTCAAAAGTAGTAGTGATGACATAAGGTCCTAGCCAGTTAGGTTCAAATTTTCCTTTATGTTCTCTGTTAGGCTGGTTCTTAGGATTCTCATTAAGGATGAGATCTCCTACTTCAAATTTTTGTGGTTTGACCTTCTTATTTTACCCCTTGGACATACGTGCTTGATACACTTTGAGGTGGTTGAATGCCTATTGTAAGCGCTCATCTAGTAGGTCCAGAGAATTCACCCTATCTATGCGGTATTGCTCATCAGTAACCAGACCTTGTAAAGATATTCGCAAAGATGGGATTTCAACCTCAATAGGTAGTACATCTTCAGTGCCATAGACTAAATAAAATGGAATGGCTCCAGTTGGTGTTCTTATGCTTTTTTTGTAGGTCAATAGTGTTGGATTCAGTTGTAGATGCCAGTCTTTGCCAGACTTGCTCACAGTTCTGTGTAGGATCTTGAGAATATTTTTGTTCAATGCCTCAGCCTATCCATTACCTTGAGGGTAATATATTGAGGAGAAATGTTGAGTAATATGGAACTGTTCACATAGGTCATCAATGTCTTGATTTTTAAATTGGCCCCCATTGTCTGTTACAATTGAAGAGGATATCCCATATCTACAAATAATGTAGTTCAGAATGAGCATAGCCACCTATTTTCCAGTGGCTTTGATTAGCAGCACATCTTTGACCCACTTTTTGAAATACTCACTGGCGATGATGATAAACTTGTGTCCATTTGAGGAATTGGGATATATTTTTCCAACCAAGTCAAAGGCCCATTGCTGAAATGGCCAATGTGTTATGAAAGGTATAAGTTATCTGGTAGGAGAATGGATAAGATTTCCATGTGTCTGGCATTTAAGACATGCTTTTGAAAATTGAATAGCATCTTTCTCCATGGTAGGCTAGTAATAGCCTACTCTGAGCAGTTTCTTTGCTAATGAAAATTCATTCGAGTGTGATCCACATACACCTTCGTGGACTTCTTTTAATGCAAGATCAGACTCTTCGAGTTGTAAACACCTAAGAAGTGTACCATTGAGACCTCATCAATATAGGTTGTTAGTTATGAGGATGTAACGCGATGTTTTCCTAATCAGGGATCTTTTCTCATTTCTAGATAGATTGTTAGGGATGGTTTGGTCAGAAAGGTAAGAAATGATATTGGCATACCGAGATTGGTCTAGGGAATTCAAAGCACATATTACCTGGTATTCAGGGGTATCAAAGGTAGGATAGGATAGTTCTTCCACCAAGAAGTTATAGCAGAATTGATGTTCTTCTATTTGTAACATGGATGCCAATGTAGCCATAGCATATATAGCTTTGTTCTCTGATCTTGGTATCTACTGGAAGGTGATGGAGACAAAGTATTTCTTTAGGTTGTCAACTAGTTGCTTGTAGGGAATTAAATACTCATCTTTCATTTGATACTCCCCGTTGACCTGATTGATAATTAGTTGGGAGTCACCATACACATGTAACTCTACAATTTTCCACTCCTTGGCGAGCTTAAGACCGTTTACCAATGCTTCATATTCTGAAATATTTTTGGTGCATGGAAACATCAATTTGTAAGATTTGGGAATCTTGTAGCCTTGAGGCATTATGAATAGAACCCCTACTCTAGAGCCTTGTTGAGTGAATGAACTATCAAAGTACATATTCCATGGATATTCAGTTAGATGCATGATTTTTTCATCAAGGAATTCAATTAGCAAAGGTTCATCATCCTGAAGTGGTGAATCAGCCAATTGATCTGCAAGGACCTGTCCTTTGATAGCTCTCTATTCTACATATACGATGTCAAACTCACTTAGAATCAGGACCCATTTTGCCAAATGTCATGTTAATGTTGTTTTGCTCAAAAGGTACTTTAGAGGATCAATCTTAGCTATGAGCTTCACTATATGAGAGAGCATGTATTGCCTTAATTTTTTTGATGCAAAGATGACTGCTAAGCATGATTTTTCAATAATGCTATAATTGAGCTCATAGGCAACCAGTGTTCTACTAATGTAGTAGATAGCTCTTTCTTTCTTGGTTTCATCCTCTTGTGCCAGAAATACTCCTAGGGATGTAGTTGTAGCTGAAATGTATAAGAGTAAGGGCTTTCCATGAATAGGCACCATAAGAATAGGAGGAGTAGCTAGGTATCCTTTCAATTCTCAAAATTTTTCTTCACAGTGTTCATCCCATTTGAAGGTAACCCCTTTATGTAGTAATTTAGTAAAGGGTTGTGCCCTATCTACAAGTTGGGACATGAATCTTCTGATTGATTGAAGTCTCCCTTGCAATGTTCTCATTTGACTGATGTTGCATGGAGGAGCCATCTCTAGTATAGCCTTAACTTTAGCAGGGTCTACCTCAATTCCCTTCGCTGATACTATTAATACTAGGAGCTTCCCTGATTGGACCCCAAAGGCACATTTCTTTGGGTTAAACCTGAGTTGGAACTATTCTATATTATCCAAGATCTTTCTTAAGTCAGTAATGTGAGTACCTCTTTCTTTGGATTTAGCCAATGTGTCATCCACGTAGTCCTCCATGTTCTTGTGCATCATGTCATCAAATATAGTCATCATGGCTCTTTGATATGTTGTACAAGTATTCTTTAACCCAAATGGCATGACGTTCCAATAAAAGGTACCCCATGCGCATGTAAATGTAGTTTTCTCTTGATCCTTGGGGCAATTTTTATTTGATTATAGCCCAATAATCCATCCATTAAATACTACATCCGGTAGCCTACTGTGAGGTCTATGATCATTTAAATTTTAGGAAGATGGAAGTCATCTTTCAGACAGGCTTTGTTCAAGTCTCTAAAGTTCGTACAGATCCTGATAGATTTTTCAGTTTTAGACACGGGGACCACATTGGAGATCCACCCTGCATAGGCAATGACTCGGATAAATCCAGCTTTTAACAACTTCTCTAGCTCTTATTTTACCAATAATGCAACATGAGGATGCATCTTTCTAAGTTTTTGTTTCACGGGCTTGATCCTGGGAGCTATAGATAAGTGATGCATGATTAGATTAGGATCCAGCCTAGGCATATTGGTATAAGACCATGCAAAGTTGATCTTATTCTCTTTTAGGAACTCTATGAACTATGTCTTCTCCTCTTTTGATAAAGATTGTGCAAGGTGGAATATTTGAGGATTTTCAACAATGCCCAAATTTACTAGTTGTGTTGGTTCAGTCAGTACTAAAGACCTTTCCTGAAAGTGTTCAGGGAGGATATCAAGAGTCTCATCCTTTGACGCCTCTAAGAGGTTTTCACCATTGGATACATCTTTTTTCTTTACTATTTTGGGATCTGATACTGCCATAGAGTGGTTTTCACCATCATCCCTCTTTTTCTTATTTCTTTTTCAGTTTTTGACTGAGAAACCTGATATCCTCATGTGACATGTTCTCGCTCCTTGCATTGGTGGAAGAAGGGTAAGGTTCACAAGCATTGAGATAACAAGATAGGGTGTGGTCATTATTAAAGTCAAGGATAGGAGTAGGATCTAGTTTAGTCCAATCAATTAGGTCTGGAAGTACCAATGTTAGGGGGTTAGATTATGGGAAGGACAGCATCGCGCTAGCATTAAGACCATTAATCACATGATGTGGTCTGTTAAGTTAATTTCTTTAATGTTTAGATCAATAAGAGTGAGATTGTCATTAAAAGGGGCATTGTTAGTTATATGTAGACCAAACTCTAGTGACTCATGAGTAGAACTCTCATCATCATCTCTCCGTAAAAGGATGCTTCTTGCTTAGAGCCTATGAAATTCTTCTAGACTTATGTATTCACCAGTTTCTTCATCAATGATCGGGGGAAGGAACTCCTCTTCTGCTTTAGGATTATTTGTGTCATTGGGAGTAGTGTCAGACTATTTATGAAGAGATTAGGGTGCCACAAACATGTGAATTATATCTATTCCAATATCTTCAATGGCAACAGATATCTCTTCCCATTCATAATCATCAAAATTTGTGACCTCATCATCGGATCTGTTTAAGTACTCAACAATGGTTATTTGATGTACCCAGTTAGCTACCTGTGGATAAAAGTGTGGTAGATCTAGGACATGTGAAATTGTGACCAATTGCCCCCAGTTAGGATATAAATCCTATCATCGGGGTGTCTCTTGAGTAATTTTTGTTATGGTGTCTCCTACCTCTTGAATGGGAGGTTGTGCTAGCAAAGGGGTGTGAAGATCTTGTCGTACCTCAAAGCTAGGTACATAGTGTTCTCCTTGGTAGTTGGGATCCTGTGCACCAGCATGTAACAATCTCTCATAGGACCACTATTCTAGTTTGTATGTTTCATCACTCCCTTTATATGAGTGTGGACTCTCTTTGGAAGTGGGTTTATCAGTTTTAGCATTAATACCCAGTCATGTTTTATCTCTGGTATTCTAGAACTCCATGGGTATAGGTTCAATAAGCCCTCGTCCTGTGTCATTTAGAGGTCCTTTTCCTTTGTATCCCATCTATTTGAGGAATTCATATCCCTTTCCATACTGTTCTGGGGATATCTTCACATGTTTGACCTCAGATTCCATTGGTTCTCCTTTGTAAAGCCAGTCTAAGACTGTCTGTTCTTCTGTGTTATCTGAAGAAGATGTGGATGCCTTTACCATGCCAGTTGCTTTGTGTACTTTTGGCTCCTTGGATGTTGTAGGTGTGAATTTCAATGAAGGTTTTCCATAGGATCTTGGTGACACCGGAAGTTCTGTCATTGAGGGAGTTAGGTCCAACTTATACTCTCCCATACCTGTTTCTTCAATTTTTAAGGTTTTTCTAAAACTCTTCATAACCATGTCCTTGGTAGTTTCAGGAGCAACTACATCCATAGCCTCTTTGTTGTGTGGGATCATGCTACCTACTTTGATATTATTACAAGTGTAGTTAGTGTCTACAGGAATTGTCACTTCTACCCCATTATGTGGGAATTTTATGCATTGGTGGTAAGTGGATGGTACGGATAACTTTAAGAAACCCCCTCTAGAAAAAGATATAAAATCTTGGCGAATCTTTCATTTTATTTTTAAAAAAATTAATTCCTATTGGCGAATCTCTCAATTTTTTGGGAAAACAAATTATTTTTATTGGCGATTATTTTTTAATCACAAATTTTTTGTAGAAAGTATTGGCGAATCTCAAACATTAACCAAAATTTCATTAATGACCATGGAAAATAATTATATTTAAAGAAAAAAGAGTTCTTAAATAGAAAATCATTTGGCTAACTATAAAAATATTTGATGGGTTTAAGGGAACTCTATAGTATCTAATTGCTACCATTTATTTAAAATATAATCAAATAATCATCATTGTATTGTGTGAGATAAATGTATCGTTATTTTTATTATTATAATAGGACCCAAAATTTCTTCAGTGTCATTGATTTATCAACAATCCAAAGGAAATCTTAGCCCCAATAAATGTTACAAATAAGATAGTAACTTTTTTGCCTCATGGAATATAATGAAGATCACTAGATTATGTTTTAAATCAATAATGACAACTAATATTGGTGACACAACCCTACTATAACTAATAGTTATGATATATTATTGGTGAATTAATTTGGATTTCTATAATAATTGATATAATTTAGGCAAATTGAATCTAACCATCTATCAAATATCAGATGAATATTTGATTTTAAATTTTTAATAAAATAAATTATTTGGCGATTTAAATATTTCTAAAATAAAATTTTGTTAAAATTTGGTGATTTAGGTTGCCTTAAATCTTGAATTATTAGCCAAATTTGGATTCTCAAATTTCAAAAATTAGCCAATTGGTGAATATTAGCCACTAAAAAAATCACTGGTGGATGGTACAACTTGCACTTCATGAATCCATGGTCTCCCCAACAGGATATTGTAGGCCAATGGTAGATCCAGAACTTGACATGTGACGTTCCTCTCAATTAGTCAAACTCTGATAGGTAGAACAATAAGACCTCTAGAGGATCTTTCTTCCTCATCATAAGCTTTGATGGTTATCTTGCTCCTAGAGTCAATTGTTTGTTCTGAGAGACCCAGTCTCTTGATTAGATCCAATGTACAGATATTCAATCCCATGCCTCCATCTATCAACACGCGTCTAACACGGGATCTATGAATTAGGAATTCAATATGGAGGGGTTGATTGTGTGGATGTGTCAATGACTTATCATCCTCTTCAGAAAAGGAGAGGTAATGTGGCGCAAAGATGTGATTGACCATCGCTTGGAATTTTTCTATATCGATATCCTTTGGGACGTTAGCAACATGTAGAGCTTGTTCTAGGATTTCCCTATGCTGTATAGATATCTTGAGCAACTCAAAAATGGAAATTTTGGCAGAGGTTCATTGCAATTGGTCTACCAAGTCATATTTTTCTCCAATAATAGTAACCACATGTTTTTCTGCTGGTTTAGGAATAGTTACAATAGGAACCTTGGATGTCAATGTTGGTTTTGTAGGTCCTTTGATCATGACCTATGCTTGGCTTCATGTTATGGCATTTGAGTGGAATGAGACACCTTTGATTGTGACCACATTCATGGATTCAGTCTTAATGTCTAACATATTGATCACATTGTCATTTTTGGAGTAGGTGTAGTTTACCTCATTACTCTTCCCTTTAGATGTTTCTCCTTGATCATAATTAGGAAAGGGTTTGTTAAATTCGGTATGATCCTCATTGGTAGTGTGTCCATCTACTTTGATCTTACCTCCTTGAATGAGGTCTTGGATGACATGTTTAAGCTTGAGGCAATTATTAGTCTTGTGTCCCTTGTTTTTATGAAAGACACAATAGGAATTATCATCCCACCACTTGGGTTTGACCATTGGTTCCCACGGTTTGGAATTTGGGATTGTTAGGACTTTTTTATCCAATAGTGTTTTCAGAATAGTCTCAAGAGGCTCTCCCAAAGGATTGAAAGTTCTTTGAGGTTTTGATGTCCATGTCTGACTCTTGTTATTATCATTGTTTGCTTTGGGTACGAGAGTTGTTACCTTAGCATCCTTGCTTGCTTGCATGCTATTGGTTAGATTTAATACCTTAGGTTTAGGATTAATGTTAGAGGCGTCAACCACTCTATCATTAAAAACATTCTTGTTTTGTTTCTGCCATTTAGGTTTGGAGTTGGAGTTGTTGGTTTTATTATCATTTTGAAGGGTGATCTCTCCCCTTTTGACCATGACTTCCTTAATACAGAGGGCATTTTTAATCATTCTGTCGAAGCTTGGTGAGTCTTGCATTTGTAATGCATAGTTTAATCCAGGCACTAGATTGTTAACAAAGATCTCCATCTTCTCTATTTCAGGAATGACCCTTGAATATCATGCAAAGATCTTTCTCCATCTTTGTAGGAAGTGTGTAAATGATTCGCTAGTTCTCTATTTGGTATTACATAGATCCATCATAGTTAAATCATGTTGGATGTTGTAGGATTAATGCTGGATGAATCGTTGGATAAAATCCTCAAATTTTTTGACCTTAGGGTTCAGTTTTGAAAACCATTCCATGGCATTACCTCCTAGACTTCCTGGAAATAGTTGGATGAGGTATGTAGGTTTGTGCATGTATTTTATGCTAAGAGCACATAATTCCCTCACATGGTCGTGTGGGTCAGTTTCTTCCGTGTACTTGTCATACTTTGGTCTTGCCATGTTGGGAGGAAATGGGATCATAGTGATACTCTTGTCAAAAGGAAATGGACAAATGGCATCCAAAGAGTATTTTGTCTTGGGTTTCTCCTTCTCCTATTTGAGGTTTGTGAGCTTTTTTTGCATCAAATTGAGTTGTTTGGTGAGAATAGATATAGGATTTTGTACCTCCTTTTCTTTGAGCTTTTCCACATCATAATCCTTGGGTAATTTGACACATGTGGATGCTAGATGGAGGAATTACTTTTCTTTATCATCATTGATTATCCGTTCTAATATCTTGTGGAACCGTTTACTCTATTTGAGTTTTTTGTACTCATCTTCAGGGATCTTGCCTTCACTGTCTGATCCAAATGGGCCATGTTCAAATTTGGGTCCTTCCTCCTCATCTGTATCTTTGGGATTTTGGTGTTTGCTATCATTATACTCCTCAAAAGCCTCACTCCATCTGCGAGTGTCATTATCTATTTGTGGGGATTCTAAATCGAGTAGGGAACTATGAGAAGTTTCTCCTTGAAAGTGTGGTGTTTTAGGAGGCACTTTCAATCCTTTAGACATGTACTTGTTGCATCTTGTGTTAACCATGAAGTTGTTTCTCAACCTTGTCAACATTTTCCAATAGTGCAAGTGAGGATTTCAGATCGTTCAAGTGGGCGTGTCTAGGTAAAAGTAACTATTTGTTGTTGGTGGATGTAAATGATTCTAGTGTCAAAGGGTTAGAATTCCCTGATAGTGAGCTGGAAACCAAGTTGTTGGTAGAAATCAGGTAGACCACACATATTGAACCAATCATGAAAGACTGACTAAGCATGCAAGGTAGACATTTGAAAGAGTTTTGAAATTTCAATAGGGAGACCAGAAAAGACAGTAGGAACTAGCTAAAGAGCCAAAAGGGTATCCTAATCAACTGAGACTTTCTAGGAAAGACTTCTGCAAGTACCCTTTGTCCTAGATGCGAGCTCCCAGATGCAAGCCTCTGATGACACCAGATGCAAGCCTAAATCCTAGATGCAACTGTGTGCTAACCAAATGTGAGATAGCATACAAGATGCAATCCCAAATACCAGATGTGATATAGGGTATACAAGATGTAATTTTATGATGCTTTTGTCAGTTTTGCCAGTTTTGAAATTTGTGTTTTGGAAGTTCATGCAATTTGTCTAATCTGTGATCGTGTTTAGAGACTTTCCAGTGAGTGAAAAATACATGTATCTAAAGGTTTGAATATTGTTTCTTTTTTGAAGGATTTTATCTTTTTAGTGATCTTTCAGACATTTCAAATAGATTTGTATTGTTAGGAGGGTGAAACAAACACTCATCTTTTCCTATTCTCTAGGTGGATGATGAAAATCTTTGCTCATTGACTCAGGTACACACTCCAATGCTAATCAGAATACAGCCATCACCAAGCACACAATGGCTCCAGTCATGACGTTGTATTAGCTGACTCCAAATGCAAGTGAGGGCACAATATGACAAGTGTCTTGGGAAAATTACTTTTTTCCTTGCACAAAGATTATCACCCTTTTGGGGGTGAATTAGGAATTCTTTTAGTTGAAGTTGTTGTAGATTATTGGGAAATCCATTCGAAACTGTCCCCCATAGAATTGCACAAGGAAAAATTTAGGTGTATAGCTCTATGAGTACCTAAATGTATATAGTCTTGCAAGCAAGATTCAAGTGGCTCTGCTCTACATAGACCCAAGCATGTTCAAGGAATGATGTCAAAATTCCATGAAAAAAACTGGCTCTATCTTCCGAGTCTTTAGCTTACAAGGAAGCAACTATTTATAGTGAGTTGGAAGGGTTGGCATAAAACTTGTCCTCACTTGGGTCATTCCTGAGAGATTTTTTCCTCAACCGATAGGCCCTCTACTGTTAAATAAACATACAAAGGATTGGCGATCTTTGGATGTCTGGATTTCTGATTCTTCCAAAGAGGAAGAGCATACTCTCCTAATCTATGTTGTTTTATCCTAAAACAAAATCAAGAAAAGTGGTTCATTCCCTAAAGCAATGTTGTGTCTAATTTAGATGTTCCTATTTTAATGAAAACACTATGCTTGAAAGTAGATTTTCCTTGTTCAATTAGCCACAATATTTACTGAGTTTTCTTGTTCAATTTCTGTGTCCCAAAAATGAATTAAACAGTTGAGCTTGTTCTTTGATCCACAAGATTTAGTGATTTGTGTTGTTCATTTACTAATCCAAAAAGAATTATACAATTTATTTGCTTCTTCATTTAACTCCAAATTCTATTCAACCCATAAACTGATGTATGAGTTTCTGATTTTCCTTAAAAAGGAAAAGATCATAGTCCTCTAGTAAGTTTAGTGATAGATTGGAAAATGTATCTTAGTGTTTAAAGCAAGTAAATAGAGGTCAAGATGGGGGTTGGGCAACCTAAAAAATTGAGTTAGTATCTTTTATGTAGCAACTCCCATGAAAGATCATCAATATCGACCTACAAACAATCATTAAGCTATTCAAAAGACCAAATAAATCAGACAAACAAACATTAGTGGTTAAGCAAAGTAGTTCACTAAAATTTTCACTAGATGCGATCCAGAAAGATAGAAAATGGCATAAAACTATATGTGACTTTCCTTACTAGATGCGATTACATGCATCCCAGATGCAATCCTAAACCAAAAATGATCCGGGAAATCCCAGATGCGAGCCTCGTTTATTGCGGTGTGAGGGCGTATCCTGGATGCAATCCTGAATGGTCAAAAATGACCCTATAACAAAATTTTGGGCATGCAAATTAGTGAAAAAGTGATATTAAATGAGGCCAAGTTGGAAATATTGCCCCATGTTGGGTGCCAGAAATGTGTGTGTATATTTGTGCACCTATTGCCAGCAACACAACACTTTAATAAGTAATTATGTTAGTGAGAAACAAGGGTTAATGAGCATATAAAACCCTAACATCGACCTATTTCTTTCTAACTAGGATGAGTGTAGAAAATAACATAAAAGCCCTTAGATTATGCTAA
The DNA here is from genome assembly GCA_018584345.1 of Thuja plicata. NCBI lineage: Eukaryota > Viridiplantae > Streptophyta > Pinopsida > Cupressales > Cupressaceae > Thuja > Thuja plicata. The sequence continues at coordinate 3,262,425 of MU227639.1, forward strand.
ATACCAGTGACATAAACAACCTAACATGAAAGATTTAGTTTAAAAACAACCATTCAACTATTTAACATGCATATTACTCTAAAATGGACATTATAAACATATGAGAAAGTGACTAATGGAGTGTGTATGAAGCTAGGAAGCAATGGGTAGCATAACAATGCTTTGAGATTCCTTCAAAATCTTGGCATAACAACACTACAATTCAAAGTTTGAGGCTTATTATGAGATCTAAATCCCTTCAATTTATAGATGAATAGGAGAGAAAGAGGGGAGACAAGGTTCTTTAATGAAGCCCCTAAGGTCATTAATGAGATGTAAAAGCCATTAATGCCTTGAGAATTAATGAGGGATGGGCAAGAGGGAATATCCATTAATGGGTCATTAATGGATATCATTTAAGAGGCATGGGGGAGTGTAAGACTCAACTTGGCAAGTTGGTCCTTTGGGAAAGTCATGCTTGAGAAAGTTGACTTTCTCAAGTGGGTTGAGTTGTTAATCATTCCTTAATGGAATGTGACAACATTAGGAGGTGGGTTAGG
>MU227639.1:3263013-3333884 GCA_018584345.1 Thuja plicata
TTCTCAAGTGGGTTGAGTTGTTAATCATTCCTTAATGGAATGTGACAACATTAGGAGGTGGGTTAGGGTAGAATTAGAATTAGGATTAGATTAGCAAGGGTGGAATAGGTTGAGATGGGTTAGAACCAAGGGTAGAAGTGGTTGAGATAGGTTAAGTTGGGGTTTAGGGGAATATAAATGAAATGAATTAAACTTATTTAATTCATTTAAAATATAGGAATCAATTATTTAAGAATTTTAATTGCTTTTTAATAATTAAGAGGACTATAGCCATTTTAATTAAATTAAATAGGCTAGGGGAATGGGTTATTTGCAAGTGGATAATTGATTAAGGGGTTTATTTAATTCCTTTATAATTAAATACTATAGTCATGTTTTGAATTTGATTACATTTAAATCATATGGCTATAATAATTAATATAATTTAGTGATAAAAATCACCTAGGACATTAAATTTGATTTTAGAAAAAATAATAATTATGCCAAAGTAACATTGTCATGACATAATTGGGGGTATGATCACACTTAGGGAAAATAGGGTAGATAGTCAAAATAGACCAAATTCAGGTGGTTACACCCACTACTCATTTGCAATAAGCATGGAGAAGTCAACAAGTTGAGAGCCTACGACTGGGGATTTGCAAAAGGACTATCTGATATGACAACTAGTTCAAGCGAAGATGCAAATAAAATTTAGATAGTAACTTATCTATGAGTTGCAATTCAAGCCACGGTGGAGCCTGAGTTCAAACAAAGATGCATGGACAATGCATTATTCATGGCATGAAACTTAAAATCCAAGTTCAACTGAAAGATTAGCCTGAATTTAACTAAAATAAGTCCAGAATATGTGGCATTATTCATGGCATGAAACTCTAGTTAGAGAATGCACAAATAGTAAGTTAGCACCAAGAAGAGCCTGAGCTCTTGTTCAAACTGAGGATGACACATGAAACTCTAGTCCAAAAAAGAGAGAAGTTAAAAAATCTAATGCAAAATTTCAGATTACAAGATAAGAACTCCAGATAGATATTCTAGCCTGTAGAAGCATAGAGAAGCCCAAAAGAACACCATATTCTCAGCATGGTGGCACAAATAGTTAGGGCTTTCAAAAACCCTAACATCTCTCCCAAACAACAAAATGCAAAAATGAAATAAAACAATGCCTAATTCAAGTTTGATGGAATTTGAAGTCCATTGAGTATAGAAGGAGTTAAGGCCTTGCTAACTACAGTGCCACAACAAGCTCTCCAAGTTCCATGACAGAGAGGGAGATATTTTTGCATTGATATTGGTCATGTCGACCCTAGGCATGGTTAGCTATATGCTATGGTGTCGGTGTTTGGCATGGGTTAGGGTTCATATGTTTTGGGGGCTAAGTTATATGGTATTGTTTAGTTTTGGGGTTATAGTTTTATATGATGGTTATGTAAAAGATGTAAATAAAAAAATATCAACATTAGAGGGCTAGAGTTAGGGCTAGATTTTGGGCATGTATTATGCTTTGGAATTAGGGATTTAGTTGATTTCAGGGCTATTTTGGAGGGGTTTTTTGGAGGGTGTTAGATTTTCAGAATTGGCCTGGAGGGACTATATAGCTGAACCTCTTTATCAGTTTTAAGGGTTTAGAATTTGGGGAATAAGAGGTATTAGTGAGCATATTTTTCCTTTGCATCTTTTTCACATATTTTGTAGCCATCAGTTCATGTTTGAGACAAATTACGATCAAGTGAGTGCATACATTCCTTGTCATTTTTGTACTTTCTCATGTAACTATTTTGCATATTTTGAAGATAATAAAGCTTGTCCCCACTATTCATACATTTTTATGAGTTTTGTATTAGTCCTTGCAACTTTTCTCCATACAAGTGTATTGTGTCTTTTGGCATAGATTAGTGAATCAATTTCTATTCCTATTCTAAGTTAGAAAGAGTAAACCTTTTGCATAAATTACATGTTTGTTGGCAGAATTGTTACCATTAGTGGCACAAACCCTAATAGTGAATTCAAGGTCATCCTATGTGTTGTAAAGTGAATGATATTGCAGATCTTAGTAATGTATGTCCTGTAGGTGCTGGTTTATAATTTTAACGAATCTGAATCCATTTGGTGTATCACCCTCTTAGTTAGTTTATTCAGTTTTAATTTTTTCTCTTTCCCTTTTCCCAAAACCATAAAAATTAGTCTTAGGTGATATTCCAAATCCAATAGGAATCAGCCTAGAATCCGAAGATTCATTCTCTATCCCATCAATGAGAATGTTTCCATGTTTCAACAAGATATCTAAATTTTACATCAAGTTATAGGCGCGATCCTAATTGACAACACCTTACCCTAAGCCTATTTTGTCGTAAGATTGGATGAGTATCAGATTGACCTACCCTCCCAAATTTTTCAAGTGACGTGAATTCATGGATCCCTTCATGTTGGGTTTGATTATGCTTTGTTTTGACTATTTTCATTGTGAGTGTTTATTATTGGTTGATGTGCATTTGTGCTTTATGTGAATTTAGTATTGTTAAGGATAATTATTGTTAGTAAATAGTTATGCCTGAAACTATGTTGTTTATTAAATATTAAATATTAAATATAGGAGCATTTAATTAATGAGAATTAATTAAATACCCATGTTTAATAAATAAACTTAATTAAAAAGTTTAATTATAGAATATTTGGATCTAATTAATTAATTATTTTGAATCGTGGAATTAAAAGACTCCTTTGATTTTTGGATACTTAATTATGTAGTTGCATGATTAATACTTGTGCTAAAAATATTAATTCTATTTAAATAATTATTTTTTAAATTTATTGCACAACAAAATTGATAAAATCAAGGTAGGATATTATATGCAAATTGATTTAATGGATAATTAGGAGTTGCACAATAAATAAGTATTTGTTTTAGTTAATTAATAAATTCTCTCAAATTAAGAGATGAGTTGAGAAATTAGAAGTAGAGTGGAATTCAAGTTAAACTCCCTTTATAAAAATTAGAGTGGAGTTCACTTTCTAGGATTTGCATGAATTAGGGAAAGTTAATTTTTCCTTATTAGAAAATTATTATTCATTATTGGAGACAGATATTTGGAGGAGAAGAGGTTTTGGAGAAATTATTGGTTTGTTAAAGAATTGTTTTCAAAGCTTAGGAGTAATTTGGAATCTTTGAAGCTTCATTTCAGGTCATTTTTGTGTCAGATCTATCTGTGAATTCCAAGTAGGGTTTGAGAACCTTTGTAAATTTTTACTTTTGAAAAGATTGTCTTCTTTGTGAATGTCTGATCGTTTATGCAATTTGATTATGGAGAGTGATTTTGGGTTTTGAATTAATTGAATTGTTATTATTTGTGTTTGAGGAAATTGAGAAATTCATATTAAAAATTGTGAAAATTTTGATTGAAAACTTCTTTTCAAAAACCCAATTTGGACAAACTAGGTTTTCATTTCAAACAATTGTGAATTTTAAACAGTAGAAAACCCAGTTCAAATCTGTTAATCATTTGATGGAATTTGGTTTTTTCTGTATTCTCTTTGTAGATTCAATTGTGTTTTAAAATTTTAATATTCTAAACTTGGATATACTTCATTTGAGGAAGATTGTCTCATTTAGAAAATTGGATTAAAAAAAGAAAGCTTGTTGTTTTTAAAAAAAATATATAGAAAAAAAATACATACTTCTTGTTCTAGTATTTTAAAAAAAATACAGTTTTTTTTTTTTTAAAGACACACACACATACACACACACACACACACATATATATATGAGAGATTTTTTATAAAAAAAATCAAAATTTTAAAATTTTAAAAATAAAAAATAAAGTTGGGGGCAGGCAGGGTTTAAACCCCACGTGGTGCAGGGCACCTAAGACAATCCATGAAGACACTAAAGTTATGCAATGAAGACAAGACTCTCATAAAGACACCAGTGATTGAAGGAGATATTTTCACATCAAAGAGGATAAACTATGAAATCCTAAAGCCTATAATGGCTTTTTAATAACATGTGAATGAAATTGTCCTTAAAGGACTACTATGCATTGTAAGTGGACCAACAGAGTCCAAGGGGTCAAAGGAATGTTTAGGAGTTGTTTTAAAGTTATATGTGCTTAGAATAATTCTAAAATATATTGGAAGACATTAGGATTTCGAAGTTACAAGTTTTGAGTTATTTTTAGAGTTTTTGCAAAGTTGAAAGATTCCTTTTTTCAAAGTGTAACAGTCATTTCGTCCTTTAGTGGGAAATCCATGCAAGAGGTCTTTTCGTATTCCATTCGAATGTAAATACCAAGAAATGGTTAGAGTGGGATGGAAATGAGTTATTATTCATAGTAGAGTCCATTTTTGAAAGAGGAGAAGCTGGTTGTACGAACTATATGACAGAGATGCAATAGAATTCAGATTTTTGCACATTTTGTATTGTTCTTTAGTATCTTGAGTTCTTTGGTCATTGCAAGGGAGTAGAATGTATTGAAGGCCTATTTTCTATTCATCTTCAATCATTTTATGATGCTCTTTAAGTTGTATTGAATTTATTTTTTAACATGACCATCCCATGAACTATAAGGGCCTAGACTTCATGGGATGCATCTAATATAACATGTACGATAATTACTTAACCTTGGAAGTGCAGGAGTAAAGCAGATGTGGAGTGATCACCATTGTTTGGTTGAGAAAAAGCATTGAAATTGCTTGGAATGTGTAGCAGTAGTATATTTTCATGTACAAGGAGTGATTTGGTTGTTTTGGGTTGTCTTAAAATGTCATTTTACTGTTGATTCAAGTGTTGGTAAAGTTTCTAGAGCTAGGGAGATAATACATTGTGAGAGTCCTAGTTGCAAGGGCTTAAAGGGATGAAATTTGGGGTTTTTGATGTTGTTGAAGGTCTGAGTCAAATTCCTTTTAGATTTAGAGGTTTTGGGACATATTAAGCTTCTTCTCAAAGGTTTTGGGTCTTGGGGATACAAGGAGTTAGTAGTTTCTTTGTTAAATCATCTCTTTTTATGCATTTATGTAGGTGTGCAGTTTGAGATCTATGAACTGGTCCAAAACAATAGTAGTTAATCATCTTATATGTTGAATTATTAAATAAAGGGTATCTAAAATGGTGATTTTTTCACTGAGTTCTTTGGAAAAATTTTGAGTTATGAGATGTTTTTAGTTGTTGCAGGGCTACTAGATTTGCAATTAGGCCTTTAGCCAGTTTGGAGAAGAATTGGGAGTTTGGTGTCCTAGGGGTTACAAATAACCTTTAAACCTTTCAAATTACCTTAGATACAATCATAAATTTCCATTTATGTCACCTTGGGTTTCTAGGAGAAACATTGTTACTTTTGAGTTCATTAAAGTATTCAAAGGGTTTGGGAAACCATAGCCACCATTAACCAAGTTTTATCCATTATTGCTCTTTCTAAGTCCACCACCCTTACCTCTACATCAAGTGGTATCATATCCTAGGTAGGGTCTTGTGGAAATATTTTTGGAGTGGTCTTATGAACCTTGTTAATTTGGATCCTTAGTTAGCCCTTAGAGTTGAAGTATCCTTTGAGGAGAAGCACTTGAAGTTGATCCAACTTGTCAAGGAGATCAGGAACCATGTCTAAAGGAGAAGAAGAGTTACCAGCAAGGATGAAAAACATAGAGTTAGAAAAGATATTGAAGGAGTAGTTGGCAGATAATAAGAAGTTGAAAGCAACATTGGAACAAAGGGAGAAAGAGAACAATGAGAAAGACAAGATGATGAAGACAATGAAGGATAGAATTTTAGCATTGGAGAAGAGGGACAAGAGTATCAAACAAGATGAAGAAGAGGTAGGAGAAGAAGTACCCCAAGAGGAAGAAAAATTAGATCCTGAAGATCTAAAGATGTTTAAGTTTTTAAAAGCCATAAAAAGTGGAGATACAAGGGCAAAAGTAGATTTTCCTATGTATGGAGGGAAGATGGATGATGAGGAGTTGATAGATTGGTTCAGTTCCATGGAAAATTTCTTGGAATGTGAGGATGTTGAAGAGGGTCAACAGTTGAAGGTTGCAAAGTCCAAGTTGAAAGGACATGCTTTACTATGGTGGGATTGTGTTCAAGCTAAGAGATGGAAGAATGGGAAGCCCAAGATTACATCTTGGTACACTATAATGGATAATATGAAGGAAAAAAAATTTCCAAATGATTATAGAGTGCAGCTAGACATGAAATTGCACATTCTTAATAAAAAAGACATGGATGTGCAAAAGTACACCAAAGAGTTTCATAAGCTAGACATAAGGGTTAGTCATGAGGAAGATGTTGAAGAAAAGATAGAAATATACATGGGGGGGATAAGGTTCAAAATCCAAGATGAACTTAGTCTTGCTACCCCTAGATCAGTTGAAGAATGTTACAAGCTAGCCATTAAGGCTGAGGAGAAGATAAAGAGAAGACAAGAGAGACAAGGAAGTATAAGAGGAGGGTCATCTATGAGAAGAAGAGGTGGTATAGGTACCATTGATTTTCAAAATAATAATGATAAAGACAAAGATAAGGCATACACATCAAAGACAAGAGGAGGATATAGAGGAGGAAGAAGTGGAGGAAGGAACAATGGAGTGTTCACAGGGAGATGTTTTACATGCAATGACATAAGTCATCAATCCTTTAGATGTCCTAAGTGGAATGAGGACAAGGGTAGAAGGATAAACTTGGTAGAAGAAGAGACAAGAAAGGAGGAGCAACATGAACCTATCTTAGTGCTACCAGAAGAAGGAGAATGTTTGTTTATGGGAAGAGGAAAACCATTGCAAGAGACAAGCATATTCAAGACCAAGTGTTTGATCGATGGTAAGGCTTGTAGTTTTCTTATTGATTCAGGTGCTTCACATAATTTAGTTTCAAGAGAAGTGATCACCAAGTTGCATTTACAAACTCTTCCACACCCAAACACATACTATGCTACTTGGGTGAGTAAAGATAATAACATACTTGTGAAGGATCAAGTTGTTCTAAATTTTTCAATTGGTTCATATTCTGATAGTATTCTATGTGATGTCTTGGATATGAGTTGTGGGCATGCCATCTTGGGTAGACCATGGAAATTTTCTAGGAGGGTTGTGCATGATGGCTTCACAAACACTTATCTAGTTTAAAATGGAAAGATGAAGTACACCCTAAAAACACTTCTCAAGGATGAAATGCAGCATGTTATAATGTGTTTTGGCAATGATATTGCAGTACATGGATAGGGCAGATCACTGTGTGATACGAGTTGGGTTGGAGAAGAGAAATTGAAGATTGAAGAAGGGCATGACAGTCCTAAGAAGAAGGGATTGATGGATCAAAATTTCATCATGATTGGGACCATGAAGTGTCATATTGGAGGGCAGGTAGATGAAGGTATAGAAGTGACCAAGAAGAGAGCAATGAAGTATGTTCAAGGGTTTGCAATGCAGACATTCAATCAGCAAAAGTATTGTCATGAAGGAAGACAGTCAAATGGAAATGAGTTTTTATATAATATTTTGTGTATGAATGTAGGGTATTTGATACAAAGAAAGGTCACTTTAAGGGAGTATCTCATCCCTAAGTATCATACATTTGCAAAGACACACAATGGCCACAAGAAGGACAACTCTTGGGACAAGAGTTCTTTGAGTGGAGGGGAGTATGGTGCAGAGCACCTAAGACAATCCATGAAGACACTAAAGTTATGAAATGAAGACAAGACTCTCATAAAGACACCAGTGATTGAAGGAGATATTTTCACATCAAAGAGGATCAACTATGAAATCCTAAAGCATATAATGGCTTTTAAATAACATGTGAATGAAATTGTCCTTAAAGGACTACTATGCATTGTAAGTGGACCAATAGAGTCCAAGGGGGTCAAAGGAATGTTTAGGAGTTGTTTTAAAGTTATATGTGTTTAGAATAAGTCTAAAATATGTTGGAAGACATTAGGATTTTGAAATTACAAATTTTGAGTTGTTTTTAGAGTGTTTGCAAAGTTGAAAGATTCCTTTTTTCAAAGTGTAACAGCCATTTTTTCCTTTAGTGGGAACTCCATGCAAGAGGTCTTTTCGTATTCCATTTGAATTTAACTACAAATAAATGGTTAGATTGGGATGGAAAAAAGTTATTAGTCATAGTAGAGTCCATTTTTGAAAGAGGAGAAGCTGGCTATACGAACTGTATGACAGAGATCCAATAGAATTCAGATTTTTGCACATTTTATATTGTTCTTTAGTATCTTGAGTTATTTGGTCATTAAAAGGGATTATAATGTATTCAAGGTCTATTTTCTATTCATATTCAATCATTTTATGATTCTATTTAAGCTGTATTGAATTCTTTACACCTGGTGTTGACTGAAATTTCATTGTTTTGGGAGTCTTCTAAGTGATAGTTTTGCATTTCTTTTGAAATATGACCATCCCATGAATTATAAGGGCCCAAACTTCATGGGATGAATATAATATAACATGTATGATAATTACTTAACCTTGGAAGTGCATGAGTAAAAAAAATGTGGAGTGATCACCATTGTTTGGTTGAGAAAAAGCATTGAAATTGCTTGGAATGTGTAGAAATAGTATATTTTCATGTGCAAGGAGTGATTTGGTTGTTGTGGGTTGTCTTAAAATTTAATTTTACTATTGATTCAAGTTTTGGTTAAGTTTTTAGAGCTTGGGAGATAAGACATTGCGAGAGTCCTAGTTATAAGGGCTTAAAGGGATGAAATTTGGGATTTTTTATGTTGTTGAAGGTCTGAGTCAAATTCCTTTTGGATTTAGAGGTTTTGGGACATATTAAGCTTCTTCCTAAAGGTTTGGAGTCTTTGGGATATAATTAATTAGTAGTTTGTTTTTTAAATCACCTCTTTTTATGCATTTGTACAGGTGTGCAGTCTGAGATCTATGAATTGGTCCAAAATAAAAATAGTTCATCATCTGATATGTTTAAGTATTCAATAAAGGGTATCTGAAATGGTGATTTTCTCACTGAGTTCTTTGGAAAATTTTTGAGTTATGAGATGTTTTCAGTTACTACAGGGCTACTAGATTTGCAATTAGGCCTTTAGCCAGTTTGGAGAAGAATTAGGAGTTGGGTGTCCTAGGGGTTACAAATAACCTTTAAACCTTTCAAATTACCTTAGATACAATCATAAATTTCCATTTATGTCACCTTGGGTTGCTGGGAGAAACATTGTTACTTTTGAGTTCATTAAAGTATTCGAAGGGTTTGGGAAACCATAGCCACCATTAACCAAGTTTTATCCATTGTTGTTGTATCTAAGTCCACCACCCGCGGCAACAGACTATTGTTGTGGTAGCAAGTGTTGCCTATGACAGCTGGTGCTGTTTGCAACAACATTGTTGTCACAGTAGCCAAGGTTGTCGTGCAACAGCTCTGTTACCTACGGCAATAGGGGTGGGGCACGTGTCCCCTCCGCCTCTTCCTTTTTTATTTAATTAAAATATATATTTTTTATTTTTTTTATTTTATTTAAAATTTGTAATTAATTTAAAATTTAATTAAATTTTCAATAAGTGGTTTATGAATTTTTAAATTATTATTATTTAATTTTAAATTAATATTAAATATTAATATTACAGTATTAATGTTAATATTTAATTATTATAAATTAATGATTGATTTATCCTTGATGTTGGGATTTTAGTCATTATATGTATGGTGATTAATATATGTTCGGATTATGGAAAGACATTTATTTTATATAAAAATATATATGATGTTATAGGAATGTGGAGTAATTTTTTTATGCTTATATGTTGGAAAGGCCAATTGGTTGATTATTATATTGTTGAAATTGTGTCTTAACTCCATGTTATAGATTGTATTTGTGGTTGTTTATTTGGGGGTTTTTAGATGGACTTGTAGGAGTGAAATCCTAAGGCCAAGGTTATAATTTTATGTCAAATGCATGTATTCTCTACTTGTATCTATGATTATTTTGTAACCTCGATCTTTATACTAAACCACATGTGTAGTTCACGTCCTGTGGATGGTTTGGTTATTTTATTATAGCTAAGTGATTTTTTTTTTGTGATTTGATTTCAATACACAACCTATGTTGTAAGCTCATGTGTTATGGACACCTTGAGTGTGTGATTATTATGTTATGATCGTTCATGTTATCTTGTAAGGAAATGGATTTGGTTTTCATCTTTATGTACCTTTTGAGATCTGTGTGTGATCTGTGAGCTTAGGGTAGGTTATCTAGTTGTATAGTAGGGAGTGGCATGCAATAAGCATTGGGGCCCACAAGTGGCAACCAGTATCACTTATTGTAAGTTAATAAGTTCTAACATGAAACATTAATTGGGGTTTTAAATGATTTAATAAGATAATGGTTCCTCACCCATAGTTGAGCACTAGTATAGGCTAAGAAGGAGGTTGAGAGTATGCTTTCCACCTTGAGAGGTGTGGTTCTAGAATAGTTGGTAGCCTCATTCATTTGAGGGGTTATTGATACTACATATGGTCATTTGAGTGTTGAGGTCCAGAGAAGCTACCAGGATGAAACTCAAGGGTTGGACGTATGTGATGCCACTTCCCTATATGCAACTTAGGTACCTACATGTTTCGGTTGCCTCTGGATTAGTAAGTATTACCTTGCATTATGTTTAGTAATATTTGAGATTGAAAGCTTTCATGATTTTCTTTCTTAGTTATCTTTTCTTTGGTTTTATGATAGTTATCTGAGTGGGGCCTTATGTTATCTCGTCGATGTAGTGGAGTGGACTTTTATAGTTCCACAAGGACGGGTGGTAGTGATTCTTTTTCCATTTATATTTGACATCCTTGTACCTGTTCTAGATTATCCTTGTACCAATTGTATTCTTCTATGGAGGGTTTGATCTTATCATATCTATTGTATACTTGTGTGAGGGTATCTATGGTGATACCTACCTTATATTTCATTATACTTATATTTACATGATTACTTCATACCCTGCGATTGTCAGCAATAATATTCCACCAACACAACTAAAAGGGGGGGGGTGAATAAGTTGTGAGCCAAATAAAATTAAACTTTATACTTTTTAAATCATATACTTAATGAAAATCTTAAAATATCAAATGTAATACCATAACACAAGAATTTGTTTTCGAGGAAACCCTATTAAGGGGAAAAAATCCCAATGGAAATAAGCACCCACAAATAATGCATTGAAAGTATAATATCCCTATTAGGAGATTTAGCCCTATTAGAAGCTCATTATTACATATAGTACATCATCCCTAATAAAGAAAAGACCCTGTTAGGAGTTAATAGAAACAAAAGGCCCACTACCCAGGCACATTTCCCAAATGTGAAGGTTAAATCCACCTTCTGTACTCACTATTTGAAATATAGATATAGGAGTAACAGTAACCAAAGAACTAACTGATAGAAAATTGTTTTTCTTAAACATTTCCAATGAATTTCATCACAATCACTACCTCTTCTCTACATCTAGAAAACTTCACAAACACAAGCTCGCAGCTTCAGCATTCCGCTTCCATACTTTCTCACCAAGAAATAACTCTTCTTTATACAAGTTTACAATAAACAATTAGGCTGGCTTGTTAAGACTTCCCCAATATAAAAATAATTAAATAGACCTTTTCTAAGATACACATGGTACCTTACAAAAGTAAACATCAATTATACTCCAAGATCCAAAATCCATACTTGCCATCCTCTAAACATGTTACCCAACTATAGTCATCCATAAATAGATCTTCATAAGATCACACACTCCAATTGATGTCACCAAGAAAATAGCGACCCAAAAATCAAAAGTAACATTCTTTGAAATTTCTTCATCCACTCCTTAATCTCACAAATCACAACTCATGCTCACATCCAAGTTATCTCAAAAACACAAAGACCAACTCTATCATAATCCACTGTCATTGTCTTGTACCCAGTCTTCACAAAAACAACTATAAAAATGTCAACAGTAAGATCAATCCAAGCGACCTTAGATATAAAATAATTGCTCATCCTTGTATACATCTTCATTCTTGCATGCTCTAAAATGTTTGTATACTTCTATCATTCATCTATGTACCAGTGATAACCAATCTTTCTGAGTCTTCAAGTGAAACATATGTTGACACCAATGATAAAACATGAATGTCAACACCTCTCACTGAACGAGTTCCAACAATATCCCCCTTTGTCATTGATGTAAATATATAATAAAATCCATCAACCCAAATAGTATCCTTCTCAATACAATCTTCTCAATATCCTCTTCACAACCCCCCCTTAAAAATTAGGGACTTTCTACTTCTATCACTTCCCCTTTGAAATAAATGGAAAAGGGTGCCATATCTATATTCCTTCTCTGATCATCCCACCTCTGTAAGGGCAAGGTGTAGAATTTTTTCAATCTTCATGCCTTCAACTAGGTTCCTGATCATCCAAATGTGTTATGATATGTTACGCGATCACTCCCCCTGAGGAGTGCATCCAAGCATCAAGTTCGGTGATTGATATAGCTCTAATAGTTGTTGGGATGATGCAATTTTGCATCATTTTTTTCTCACGAGGAGGGTTTCACACCGCAAGCGTACCTTTGAAAAAATCAAAGGCATCTTTTGGAAAAGGTTTTGTGAATATATCTTCTATTTGTTCCTTTGTACTGATGTACTCTATTCTAACTTCCTTTTCTGCAACCTTGTCTCTCAAAAAGTGATATTGATTGAAATGTGTTTTGTTTTTGAATTCATAAAAATATTATTTGACATGTTCATTTTACTTGTATTATCACAATGTATAACCATAGGTTCTCCAAAAGTAATCCCAATATCCTTCAGCATATGTTTCATCCACATATTTTGTGTATAATTTATAGCAGCATCTACATACTCTAATTCAGCAGCAGACTGGGCTACACAATCCTTCTTCTTACTTAGCCATGAAACCAACCTCCTTCTAATAAAAAATGCACCTCCACTTGTGCTCTTTCTATCATCCACACTTCCTTCCCAATCAGCATTAGTATAAGCATGCAAAGTAAAATTATCAACCTTTTCATACCATAATCCATATTCTAGTGTTCCCTTTAGATATCTAAATATCCTCTTAACTGCAAAAAGATGAGTCTCTTTCGGATCTTCTTGAAACCTCGCAATAATTCCAACTACATTACCAATGTCTGGTCTAGTGTGAGTTATATATTGTAAGCCTCCAATCATGGATCTATACTTTGTTTGAAAAAACATTGAGATTAATCAGTAGTAGTGAGCTTGCAACCAATAACCATAGGTTTTCCAACAGGTTTACAATCTTCCATTCCAAACTTTTTCAAAAATTCCTTAAGATACTTGGTTTGAGAGATGAAAATACCATTCTTATCTTGAGTAATTTGCAAACTAAGAAAAAACTTCATTTCACCAATCATAGACATTTCAAATTCATTTTTCATTTCCTCAAAAAAAAATTTCTCATTTCATCATTACCTATAAAGATTCCATCTTCACTAGTTCTCAAATACAAATGATTTTCTACACTACCTTTTTTGAAACCAAGATGTAGTAGATACCTGTCCAACCAAGCATACCATGCTCTAGGTTCTTGTTTCAGTCGTTAAAATGCCTTTTTCAACTTGCAAACTATGTCTTCATTATCTGTCAAAGGAAAGCCATCAGGCTGCTCAATACAGAGTTCTTCCTCTAGGTCTCCATTTAGAAATGCATATTTTACATCCATCTGATATACCTTAAAGTTCTTGTGCACTGCATAAGAAAGGAACATCCTTATTGCTTCCAACCTCGCAAAACGAGCAAATGTTTCTCCAAATTAAATGCCTTCTTGTTATGAGTAGCCTTTACAAACCAGTCTAGCCTTATTCCTTTCTACCATACCCTCTTCATTCATCTTGTTTCTAAAAACCCATTTAGTTCCTATAACATTTTTGTCCTTAGGTCTAGGAACAAATTCTCAAGTTTTGTTTTTCTCTATCTGATCCAATTCTTCCTACATTTCCTTAGGCCAATATTCATCTCTACATGCCTCATTAGTATTTTTTGGTTCAACTTTCTAAATCAAGAGAACCTCATTCCTCATTCTAAATCTTTTCATCATCCCTTTATTTATTTCACCAATAATTTGATTTTCAGGATGGTTTTTATTAACGTACCTTGGTGTATTACTGGTGCCTTCTTTGATCTAAATTTTGTTTAAAGTGTAGACTGCAGTACCAATAGCTTCTCTCTAATGCACATTTGACACATTCCCTTCAAGAATCATAGTCTTCACAGCATCTAGTATAGTTTTATTTCTTCACTCTCCAATCCCATTTTGTTGTGGAGTCCTAGGAGTGGATGATTGTCTATATATTCCATGCTCTTTGCAGTAGGTATTAAACATATTTTATGTAAACTCTCCACCTCAATGTGACCTCAAACATTTTATCTTCATACCTACCTCATTCTCAATGTTTTCTTTAAATATCTTGAACTTATCAAATGCTTCAGACTTTTCTCTAAGAAATGCAACCCACATCATTCTATAATAATCATCAACAAAGAGTATAAAATACATTTCTCTATAGTAAGATCTTATTCTTGTAGGACCATAAAGATCTGTATGTACCAGATCCAACTTCCCCTTTACTAAGTAAGATTTTCTCTAAAAACTGCTTCTAGTCTATTTCCTCATTACACATTCTCTACACATGGTATTAGAGGGTTTCACAATTTTTGGTAAATCTCTGGCTGCATTTTTCATACTTTCTTTCACAATGTAATCAAAATTTATATGACAAAACCTTCTATGCCATAGCCATATATCATCAACTTTTGCAACAAAACAAGTAGCCTATGTAGTATTCAATTCAAACACATTACCTCTTGACTTTGTACCTGATGCAATCAAATCTCTTGACTAACTTCTTATAGTAGATTTTCCATCATTTAATTTCAAATGATATCCCTTGTCTACAATTTGTGCTTAAGTCCATGAACAAGTAATACATTTTCAATATTATTTTTACCACCAAGAGTAATGGAACCTACTCCAATGATCAATTTTGGAGTATTATCACCAAATCTGACTACACCACCATCATATTTATTTAGATGAAAAAACTTACCTTTATCACCAGTCATATGATGTGAACAACCAATGTCTATGACCCATTCAAATTTGTTTTCAACATGAGAAACTATGGCTCTTTCTTCATGAATAGGATCATCATCTTTTATAGCAATAAATCCAATTTCATCATAATCTATAATATCATCATCCGACACACCTTCACTCGCATAGTAACATTCTTTATCCTTATAATAGTATGGTCCATGGAAATTATTCTTATACTTAGGAACCCTTGTAGGACATCTAGATGCAAAATTTTCAATCTTATTACATGAAAAACACTTCAGGGGTAACTTTCCCTCAAATTTACCCTTACCTCTCTTTTCTGTTCTTGTGATCAAAGATCTAAGAATCTTTGTGATCACTTCTTCTCCAATGTATGTGCCTGCTAATTTTTTGATCCTTGTAACAAAATCTATAACCCTCTACAACATATTCTCTGACATTCTCATCATATCACATTCTTAAACTTTCCATCTTAGTCTTCCAATTCTACAACTTTTCTTGCTTAGAAAACTTATCTCCTTCATATAGTGCTTCCAGTCTTGTCAATTTTATTTTTGTAGAATCCAAGTATTTAAGCTTTTTGAATTAACCCTTAGAGAGTGCATTGATCAATGCTTCTCTAACAACCATATTAAAAATGAATAACTTCATTTCCTATGCATCTACAGTATCTAATTCATCGTTAGTCTTGATCTTCTCATCCTTCTTAGTAATCATCCAGTAATCTATCCATAAGAAGAGTAGGTAAGTTCTCATCTTGTTCTTCTAACTGTCAAAATTTTCAAGATCAAGTTTTGGACTATCCTTTCTGTAGCACACCATCTGTAGGATCTCCTCAAGCTATTAAGCTTTCTCTCAAAGGACCACAAGCTTTAATACCAATTTTTAGCAATAATAGTCCTCCAACACAACTCAGAGGGGGGTGAATCAGTTGTGAACCAAATAAAATTAATCTTTATACTTTGTAAATCATACGCTTAATAAAAATCTAAACATATCAAATGTAACACCGTAACACAATATTTTTTTGTCAAGGAAACCCTATTAAGGGGAAACCCCCAATGGTAATTAGCACACACAAATAATGCACTAAAATTATAATATCCATGTTAGAAGTTGGTTATTATACATAGTAAATAGTCCATGTTAAAGGACAAACCCTGTTATTTTTCAAGAGAAAAAAAATGCTCACTTCCCAGGCATGCTACCCAAATTTGAAGGTTAAATCCACCTTCTAGACTCATTGTCCAAAATAGAGATATAGGAGTAACAATAACCAGAGAACAGACTGATAGAAACTTTATTTTCTTAAATAGTTCTAATGAATTTCATCACAATCATTACCTCTACTCTACATCTAGTAGAATTCACAAATAAAATCTCACAGCTTTAGCATTCCACTTCCATACTTTCTCACCAAGAAACAACTCTTCTTTATACAAGTTTACAATAAACAATTAGGTCAGCATGTTAAGACTTCCCCAATATACAAACAATTAAATAGACCCTTGCTAAGATACACATGTTATGATTAAGTAATATTGAGAGGGGGGTGAATCATTATTACAACACTTCAAATTAAACTTAAACCAATTCCAAATAAAATATAAGATTGCTGAAATGAAAAGAACATAAGCAAATAACACACAACTCATTATGCCATTATTTGATGTTGAGGAAACCCTAGCCAAGGGAAAACCCTGGTGGGGATGGTACCCAAAAGAATGCAATAAAGTATAATGTCCATGTTAGGATACCTATCCCTATTAGGATCTGAATATTACATAGTACATTTCCTTGTTAAAGGAATACCAACCCTATTAAAGGTATACAACACCCTGTTAGGCTTACACTGAGCTTACAACTCTTACAACCAATACTTTTGTTACAAAGTGTTCTTAGTAATGAATAAAAACAAGAATCACCAATACTTAGATAGTTCTAATTGTAGATCTCAACAATATCTGTCAACCTTCGATCTCACATCTGCCATCATTCATCTCTAATATCTCTTTTTCATAGACACATCTTCATTTTAAAAAATGTTCTTCGTGTGTGTGTGTGTGTGTTAAATCATTTAGTCTGCTCTCAAATACAATGCAAAATAGAATAAATACTTATACAAAAAGTAAATACAATGTCGGCACTCTTGTACTAAAAAATTATAGGTAAATCACAATAACAATCCAACTTAGCATGTTTGGATTCTATCTCATGCTCCCTCAATCATCATGATTGTTCAACTACTTTGTTTCACTATTCTACTGTCTTTGGCATGTCTTCAAAACACTCTAACTCTCTGCGATCATCACCAAAACACAAGAGACCTTAACTGAAGGTCATACATATCCCATAGTGTCTTCTTCTAATCTTGCAAGTCATCAAACATCATATATGATCTTTTTTTTCCAAAACAATATAATTATACTCTGTACTTTTGTTTCTATACTTAGTCAATTTCAGAACTGTATCTCCAATACTATACTTAACTCGATCATTATATCAGATGCATTGCCATAAATGAAAACTCTCAAGTGTCTCATATCAGACCAAAAACATCACTTTCTAACAATCTCTCCCTTTGGGATTGATGACAACACTTAGTGAAAAATGACTAAGTGTTTGAATACAAACTATTTTGATGCAGGAGCATCCCAGGGTAGTTGGCTATCCTGCATGTTTGGGAGATTTTATGGAGTTGTGTGGACTTATTTTCATGTGTGAGGGATTTTTTAGAGTTGTGTGGACCTACTTGGGTCTTGGGTAATTGGTTTTGATGTATTTAATGGAACATGGCATGGTCTTGGTTGCTCGTCAGGGTCTGGGAGGAGCTCGGCCTTGCTTAGGAATTTGGTACCTATTACAAGCTGTATAAGTAATTTTCCACAAAGAGTTCAAGGATGAAAATTTTAGGGATTGAACAGGGCCTATATTTCTACCTATGGTTAGAAGCACAAGTCCTATTTCATCTAGAGCTAGGAGATATCACGATTTTACTAAGACATCAATTTTGGGCATTTAATTGTTGTTGTTGGCCGACTTATGGCATTTAATTTATGTGTTTGTATTTAATTTATATTCAGGGCTGACTTGTGGCTTAGATTGGTATAATTAGGGGTTGTGGGGGAAGTCTTTAGTCATTATTCATTGATCCTGGAGAAGAGGAAGAGGTAGAGGAGGAGTTTTGAGAAGAGCTAGTGGTTGTAGCTTGGGGGACAAGGGGATTGCTTGGTGGACTTGCGAGCACAAGTTTAGATCTTCCTTGGGGGCTCCTACCAGTGTGTGGATTTGGACTAGCTAGGATTATTCATCCACCTAGGAGAAGAGGAGGTGGTTGTGGAGTGAGTTTTGAGAGGAGCTAGTGGTTGTGGCTTGGGAAACAAGGAGATTGCTTGGTGGGCTTGCAAGCACAAGTTTGGATCTTCCTGGAGGTTTCTACCATAGTGTGGCTAGCTTTTGGTTTGGATCTTGTGAGATCTTGTGGAGGTCCTCTTGTAATTGCATTCTATTTGGCCGTAACCTAGAAGGCCTTACAGCTGGGCATGTTGGATGAAAATATGATGATTCTATTATGAGTATTTGCTTTGTGTGGATCTAAATCTCTATGTTGTTATTTTTTTTTTATTGTGTGATTATTTTCTAGGGTTAGGACATCTCCATTGGGGATCCTCCTGCCTTTGACCTTCATCAAATGGTATCAGAGCACAGTTTTTCCTGAGTGTGTGGACAGAGTGTCGAATGTGAGGCAGTTTTCACCAGGGCCTTGGGTGGAGTTTATCAGAGTGTGGTTATTCTTCAGTGTGTGGACAGAGCACCGAATGTGAGGCAGTTTGCACTAGGACCTGTAGTAAAGGTTGGATCTAGTTGGTGATTCATTGTAGAAGGTTTGTGAAGATCTTAGAAGATGGCTCTAAGAAGATTAGACCCTGCGATGATTGCAAAACTCCATGATGTGGTGGAGAAGAATATTTCAAAGAATTTTTCTTAGATGGAAGCTCGATTGACTAATCAAGTTAAGGAACAGATGGTTGAGAGTGATCCATCTTTGGATAAATTTCATAAGAGAGTTTGAGAGATCTTGAAACCGTGGAGCTGGAGTCTACCGATCAGGAAGTGAGTTGTCTGGCTAGTTAGAAGACTTGTTCGAGAGAGAAGAGGGCATAGTAAGGTTGAGATGGAAGTTTGTTTTGTTGATCAGTGTGTGGAGTCTGATATAGAACTTGTAGAGAAACTTGTGGTTGTTGCTAAGGAGCTTTCTAACCTTGTTGATGTTGTGGTTGAGATTGGTTTTCATGATCAGTTGGTTGAGTCTGACATGGAAATTGTGGAGTACTTGGTCATGGATAATCAGGTTTCTAAGGGTGATGATCCATATTTTGGTGATATGGATGTTGTTGATATGGATTTTTTTGGTGTGGATTCACTAGTTGTTGATGTGGTTGAGGATCTACATGATACTGCGGATCTGTATGTTCCTGATGTGGACCTGTTGGTGGTTGGCATGGTTGAGGATTTACATGTTTCTCCTATTATGGATTTAGGCTTACATGTTGCTGATGTGGATTTCATGTTTGATGACATTGATGGTTTTGATAAGTTACAGAGGTTATTGGCAAGGTACTATGTTCAGTTTGTTCCTGGGAGTGAGCATGCTGATTGGATGGTTGACATTCTAGTGGTTGACAGATGGATGCGGATCTAGATGATTTACATGTTGGTTCTATTGTCCTTGTTGGAGTGGAAGCCTTTGGTGAAGATGAATATGGTTATGGATATTTCATCTGGCGTCAAAGTATGAGGCATACTTCTTTTTGCACCTGGGGAGTCTGATGCAGGAGCATCCCAGGGTAGTTGGCTATCGTGCATGTTTGGGAGATTTGATGGAGTTGTGTGGACTTATTTTCATGTGTGAGGGATTTGGTATAGTTTTGTGGACCTACTTGGGTCTTGGGTAATTGGTTTTGATGTATTTAATGGAACATGGCATGGTCTTGGTTGCTCGGCTTGGTCTGGGAGGAGCTCAGCCTTGCTTAGGAATTTTGTGCCTATTATAGGCTATATAAGTAATTTTACACAAAGAGTTAGATGATGAAAATTTTACAGATTGAAGAGGGCCTATATTTCTACCTATGGTTCGAATCATGATTCCTAATTCATCCGGGGCTAGGAGATATCATGATTTTACTAAGACATCAATTTTGGGCATTTAATTGTTGTTGTTGGCCAACTTGTGGAATTTAATTTATGTGTTTGTATTTAATTTATGTTTAGGGCTGACCTGTGGCTTAGATTGGTATAATTAGGGGTTGTGGGGGAAGTCTTTAGTCATTATTCATTGATCCTGGAGAAGAGGAAGAGGTAGAGGAGGAGTTTTGAGAAGAGCTAGTGGCTACGGCTTGGGGGACAAGGGGATTGCTTGGTGGACTTGCGAGCACAAGTTTAGATCTTCCTTGGGGGCTCCTACCAGTGTGTGGATCTAGACTATCTAGTATTATTCATCCACCTGGGAGAAGAGGAGGTGGTTGTGGAGCGATTTTTGAGAGGAGCTAGTGGCTGTGGCTTGGGAAATAAGGAGATTGCTTGGTGGGCTTGCAAGCACAAGTTTGGATCTTCCTGGAGGTTTCTACCATAGTGTGGCTAGGGTTTGGTTTGGATCTTGTGATATCTTGTGGAGTTCCTCTTGTAATTGCATTGTATTTGGTCATAACCTAGAAGGCCTTACAGCCGGGCATGTTGGATGAAAATATAATGATTCTATTATGAGTATTTGCATTGTGTGGATATAAATCTTTGTGTTGTTATTTATATTCCATTGTGTGGTTATTGGTTGGGGGCTAGGACATCTCCATTGGGGATCCTCCTACCTTGACCTTCATCATATTCTCTTTTTCTCTTCTTTTCTCCTTTTCTCATTTTTCTTCTCTTCTCCCCCTTTGAAAAAAATGGAAAAGGTGTATCAAAATTTATAAAAATGTATAATTTAGTGCTTTCTCACTAGTTTTAGAACATCTTGAAAGGAATCTTCCAAGATCTTCACTTTTTCATTCCATGACTCCACCAATAACTAACTAACATGTATCAGTCCATTTAATCCATAGGATGAAGTCTCTAATGCTTTTAACTCTGTGGGCATAGAATTTGTCAATGAATTTACAGTATTCTCCATATCAGATAGATGAACTTCAAGAATTGATAGCTTAGGAGTGATTAGACTCTTCAACAAACCAAATCTTGTCATTACTCTCCCTTTCTCTATATCCAAGACATTCAACTTATCAAAAATCTTTGATACCTCTCTGTCCATGTCCATTATAGATTGTGAGGAGGTCTCACAACTTTCCATCATGCTATTCAAAATAGCCATGTCCTTTGCAATAATGTTTTCAATATTCTAAATGTGTCTAATAGGGTTCATACAATAGCTATATAACATCCTTCCATGTGTGACACAACTTTTGGCCTTTGATGTAGCTGATCTCAGAATGCCCAATTCCCATGAAATAAACTATCATACTTCCTTCAACTTCTTGTCTAGGTAATTTTTCTCTACCTTCTCTTCAGCAATATTCACTAAGGACTCATAGTGACTATCAAAATAATCTAGTGTAGTTTTTAGATTCTCTACATCATCTTTATTTTGAAAAAAAATTGGGACTAGAAGTAGTTTATTCATAGTATCAACTGCTCTAGCAATTACCTTAGCCTTTTTGTCTCCTTTCTGCTCAAATATTTATTTTTCCTTTTTGAATGCGATGAAGGATAGTATCATCAGTTCATCCTCATTCATATTGTCAACATATGTTCTTACTGACTTGTCCTTGCTTTCCAACAATAGAATAGTGGATGTGTCAATTTCATGTTTTACTTCAACTCTTGCCTCTTCTCCTTTCAGTGTATGTATCTCTTCTTTGTGTTCTGATTCTACTTTCTTCTCTTCCTCTTGCTATTTTTCCTCTTCATCTTCCACTATATTATTAATATTTCCTTCAAATGGATCTTTTAATCAAGTGAAGTTTCAAGGGTCACGAGCACACTAGAAATAAAGAAATCTAGTTGCATGTCAGTACTTACTTTGCTCTTCTTGACATTTTCCTCAAATGACTTAGAGCTCTCTCCAATTCCTATAGGTGTAGGCATAGTAGGTTTAGGAGGTGAATTTTTCTCAAGAATATTTCTCATAAGTATCTGATCTAATGCATTTTTATTATCCTCTATGACTTCATCATATTTTCTACCCATAATTTTTGCTAATCTTTCTATAGTTATCAACAAGGGTTTGATTTCCTCAAGTATTATCTCTCTCTCCTATACAAAAACTATTGGAAACATATCCTTAATAGCTTGACTCCTTATTGCCTCATCCTCCATATGTGCAATTTTTTTTCTAATCTCCATTTTACCATACAATTCCTCGGGTATACTACCCTCTATCTCTAATAGATTCTTCTTAACAACAAGTAGATGATTAATTACTATGTCCTCAATCACTAGTTTGTCATATAACTCATACATGTAATAGTTTTTATTCAATGAAACAAGATTCCCTTTCTCAGTAGCTCTTTTATCTAGTATCTTTATATTTGGCTTCCATAGATGTCTGACATTTGTGGTCTCTTTTTCAAATTTATTCTCTTCTTCTTCAGTCCTTTGCTTTTTAGGAGGCGAGTCCAGTTTAGTGGAACTTGTGTTTCTCAGAGGAACAAGCTTTGTTTTCTATTCTTATGATGTATTTTGTAGTGGTGAGGGTGTAGTTACATCAAATATAGTAGAAAGTAGACTAACTACCTGCTCAATTTATGGAGGTTGAAGGGCTGTAGTAGCAGTGCTTGAAAACCCAGAAGATCTCTCTATTATCTTCTTCCTTACTTATCTCATCTCCTCTTTAGTTATACCTACCTTAGTTGCACAGTCATCAGTTATATTTTTTACTCCTCTTCCATATACCTCTAGTCTATTCTTCTTTGACTTTAGCTTATTTATCTTCATATGTGCCCCATCTCTCCTTAGATGTATCAACTTTCGATGCAAAAACATGTTCAACTTGCATGATTAAAACTTCTAAACTAACTTCATAGACCATAGGGTAACACCATTTATTCCTTGGTACAACTACCTCAAAACATACACAATCAGTTTCAACCATGAAACAAATTGTATCCTTATATCTCTCAACTAATTCTTTAGGAATTCTAAATATTTCTTTCATTTGCCTCTGTAGAATCTTGGTCATCGCAAACAGTTCTCCATCCACCCATGTGTTGTTTTGTCTTTTGTAACTCTGTGATATATGAATACCAGTGGGTATGGTATCTTTCCATGCTCTGGGATGCATTCTAGGAAACTTATTCTCAATGTGGATATACATGTGAACTAGAAGTGAGCCAAATCTAAAAGTCTTAGATTTATCCTTCTTGATTAACCTTACATTCTCTAAAAAAAATTGTGCCAGAACCTCGCATAGGTTGAATGTGGAGTTTTCCTTTACCATTCTATAAGCCATCATAATGACTCCCACTGAGACTGAACTAGGTCTACTATTGCAGTAAAGCTTATAACCAAGTATCATTACAACTAGTCTTACATCCTGTAGGAAAATGTCATTCACTGTCATAGCTTGCATGTCACATTTACAATGTGTTAGGGTTTCAACTTGTTTCTTTGTATTCTTTTCTACCATAGGGATAACTCCAGTGTTGTATAGCCCATTTATATCATGAGTCAACTGACTATAGATCTTTACAGGTTGCTCCCCTATCTAGATGAATTGGTCATGAATTCTTCTAAGTATAATTTTAAACCATTCTTCATCGCTGAATTCATACAATTCTATCATTTTCATAATGCTTAATTTGTCTAGGTGTTTGAACTCATCCTTCATTTTACCATCATCACCTAGCATGTCTCCCATTTCAATAGCAATCTCATCATCTCCCAATGTGTCATATTTGTAATGTATATATGTGCTACTATCCTCTATGTGCAAGACGTTGTATGGTGTTTAGGAAAAGGATCCTTCAAGGTCATCTTCACAAGAGTTCTATGGATGTTTCTTGAATTTATATCTAGGTCTATCTATAACATCATAAATCAATGGTGCATCCATAACTTCTGCTTGAGTAGATAGTCTAAATACCTTAAACACACTAAATTTCAAACTTCCACTTTGATCAATCACGCAATGTGGTTGCTTGGTAGTTTCATACTCTCTAAACTCTTCTCTCCTTGGTCACTGATCTTCAAATGGTGAAGAAATAAGTAACTCAAATTTCTTTTATTCATCCCTAAGTGAGAAAATGCATATTACCCAATAAACTCAACTTTGTACACTGTCTAGTCAATCACAAATCTTATGATCACGGAATATGAATTGTTTGATATTGTGATCATAGATATAGGTTCCATAATATTTGCATACACTATAACCAAGCTTGCATGAGCTTACTCCTTAGAATCAGGGGCAGGATATAATCTGGTGTCTTCATCCAATGCTCCCCCTAAAGCCATGTTTAGCCATTTAGGTCAATTTAGTAGTGTTAGCATTAGGAAAAGATTCAGTAGCATTTATTGTCTCTCCCTGAACCAATATCTCATTTGACTCTTTGACTTTCCATACCTTACCACTGTTGTTATCTTCTTCTTTCTGGAAACAATTGTCAAATTCACTTTTTTATTCTACAAGACTCTTACTAGTATCACTGTCATTCCACTTTGTATCCATAGGAAGTGGTACTCTTATGTTGTCTTCTTTATTGTACCTACAAAACTTTTCTATATGCCCTGGACTATTACATTTGTAGAATATAGGAGGATTTCTATTCTAATTTAATTGAAACTTGCAATACCTTGTGATGTGCCCAAGTTTATTACATTTTTAATGTGTGGTTTTAACTGTTGATTATCCTCTGATGTTATCTTGTCTGTATCTAGTTTGATCAGGTTTCTAGAATTATGCTTTCTTGTGCCCATATGCATGACAATTAAAATAATAACTAGAAAAATATTTGAAAGGGGCATTACCTCTGCAATCTCTTCTCATGTGTCCAAACTTGATACATCCAAAACATCTACCTATGAAAGGTATAATATTTTCTTTAGGTTCTTTAAGAATAGGTTTTTCTCCATTAGTCTTTGCATCAAATTTTTCTTCTTGATTCTTAGAACATTCAACTTCATTGAAGCCAACCCTAGTCATATCTCCTTTAGGTTTTTGTCTATCTCTTTTTTCATTGATCAAGTCACTACTCATGTGAGGTCTTTCAATATGTTTCTTTGTCTCAACAAGTTCACCTTTTATGATCTGATTATATTTCTCCAATCTTAGATACTTGTTCTTGTAATGATCAAGTTCAGTCTGCATTTGTCCCATCAGAATATTAGCATCCTTCAAAGCATCTTGAATCTTTTTTTTAGCATCCTTTAATTGTCGAATCTCTTTGGTCATCATTTCATAATTAAGATTTAAAGTATCATTCTCTTGTTCAAGTTGCTTTATCTGATCTGAATTATCATTGTCTGAATCCTCTTTTATCTAAACCATAAGATCTTGTCTCTAACTTCTGGAAGATCAAGTTGATCTTTCAGTTTCTTAATAAATCCCTCATCTCATCTTAAATTGAATCTCAAGTCATCATTCTCTGCTTTTTCTTTGTCAAGGCCTTTAAGTGTTGCTTCAAAGTTTTCTTCCAAACTCACAGAATCCATCTTGATCTCCTTTAAGTTGTTAAACTTTATTTTCAAGGGAAAATAGCTCTGATACCAATTATTAGGGTTAAGTAATACTAAGAGGGGGGGTTAATCAGTATTACAACACTTTAAATTAAACTTAAACCAATTCCAAATAAACCATAAGATTTATAAAATGAAAAGAACATAATAAAATAATACAAATCATTACACCATTATTTTTGGTCAAGGAAACTCTGGCCAAGGGAAAACCCCGGTAGGGATGGTACCCACAAGCATGCACTAAAGCATAATGTTTCTGTTAGGATACCTAGCCCTATTAGGAGCTGAATATTACATAGTAAATTTCATTTTTAAAGGAATATCAACCCTGTTAAAGGTGTACAACACCATATTAGGGGTACATTGAGCTTACAACTCTTAAAAACAATACTTCTATTACAAAGTGTTCTTAGTAATGAACAAAAACAAGCATCGCCAATGCTTAGATAGTTCTATTTGTAGCTCTCAACAATATCTATCAACCTCTGATCTCGCATATTCCATATTTCATCTCTAATATCTCTTTTTCACACAAACATCTTTGCTTTACAAAATTTTCTTCATATATATGTGTGTGTGTGTGTGTGTGTGTGTGTGTGTGTGTGTGTTACATCATTTAGTCGGCTCTCAAATACAATACAAAATAGAATAAATATTTATACAAAAAGTAAATACAATGTCAGCACTCTTGTACTACCAAAGTATAGGTAAATCACAATAACAATCTAACTTAGCACATTTGGATTCTATCTCATGCTCCCTCAATCATCGTGAGTGTTCAACTGCTCTGTTTCACTATTCTACTTTCTTCGCATGTATTCAAAACACTCTAACTCTCTGTGATCATCACCAAAACACAAGCAACATTAACTAAAGGTCATACATATCCCATAGTGTCTTCCTCTAAGCTTGCAAGTCATAAAACATCATATATGATCTTTGCTATCCAAAACAATATTGTTATACTGTGTTTTTTTATTTCTATACTTAGTCAATTTTAGAACTGTATCTCCAAAACTATACTTAAGTTGATCATTATATCAGATGTGTTTCCATAAATGAAAACTCTCAAGTGTCTCATATCACACCAAAAACATCATTTTTCAACAACACATGGTACCTTACATAAGTAAACATCAATTACAATTCATAATTATACTGCAAGATCCTAAATCCATGCTCTCCATCCTCTAAACACATTACTCAACTGTAGTCAGCTATAAACAAATCTTCACAATATCACAAGCTCCAACTAACGTCACCAAAAACACAAAAAACCAAAAATTACAAGTAACATTCTCCAACATGTCTTCATCCATACCTTACGCTCACAAATCATAACTCATGCTCGCATTAAAGTTATCTCAAAAACACAGAGACCAACTCTGTCACTATCATGTACCCAGTCTTCACAAAAACAACCGTACCTAATGCCAATAGTAAAATCAGCCAAGAAACCTTAGATATAAGATCACTGTTCATCCTTGTATAAATCTTCATGATTGAATTCTTAGAAATGTTTGTATAGTATCCGTACACTAATGTCAGTCATCCTTGTACCATTGATAACCAATCTATATGAGACTTCAACTAAAACATATGTTGACATCAATGACAAAACATGAATGTCAACACCTCTCACTGAACCAATTCCAACAGCAACATGTGTAGTGGATGTGATTTTGTGATGTATACCTTATGGTATTAGTTGTATTATGTATCCATTTTATCAGGATGTGAATTGTAAATTACCTGTGTATGTGGAATGTTGTACTTTATGTGATGTATGGTATTAATTTGTATCTATGTTATTCTACATCATGGGACCCTTTAGTTTTGTATCTATGGTTGAGTTCTTTTATGTCAGTGTATTTTTATTGATTCAACATTAATGTTTGGTCTTGTATGTAATATTTTAAAAAAAAAAAATTTATTCAAAATTAGTAGCATGTTTAGGTAAGTTCTCTTGGGTCCCCTGGCTGGGCATGACACTTGATATCAGAGCCCATGTTTCTACACTAGGAGCTCTGGGAAAATTGTATGTCCATTAGGTGGTTGGTACTGCATGTTAGCACACGTCTCCTTGTATCTTAGACTCATTCTTTGTGATCTCTTATTTGTGTATGTGGCTCTTCCCACTTGGTTTGGGGGTAATTTTTTTTCTTTGTGTTTATAGGTGAATAACTACTGAGGCTCGAATTTTTTCTAGGATCTGTGTTGAAACTCTAGGGTCTCTAGTCACATCGTTTCTCATGAAGTTTGTAATCATCTATAGGAGTGCTTTGTTGAGAGTGGGTAGATGGATTTCTTCTTTTGACCCTTGTGTGTTTTGTATGTATGGGGCATTGGTGATGATCATTGGATTGCCTTTTTTGTTATAGCATGATAGTTGATGATTGTTGTGCATGTGATACACTATGGTGTTGAGTTCCTAGTTTGAAGAACTCCTCGTTTCTTGATTTCTTTCTCTTTGAGTAACTTGTAATTTTGAGTAACCTATTTCTAAGTCTTTGGGTGTGATGATATTGATTGTGGGTGATTAGACTTGCATGTTATTGGTTTGAATCTTTTTGATTATTGTGAACTATATGGTGTGATTTTTGTAACCAACTATGAAAGAATATTATTAAGTATGAAATTGGGAAATAACCCTCACTAATTTCCTTTTGTATTGCAAAGAATTATGAATAGTTTGGAAATGTATGTCATTCATTAGGAGAAGTGCATCAAAAGATTTGGAATTTCACCTTATTATTATAGATCAATTGGGAAAAAGACCTAAGTCCCCAATTAAATTATGCATTGCATCCATAGTAGAACCATTGTAACTTATAACCTATTTGTAGCATTTTGCAAAGGATTGATTAAATATTAAATGTTGGTAAACGAGTAGAACTCATAATTGCATGTAGTTGCATAAACATGATGTTAGAAATATATAAATTTTTATGTCTTTTGTGATTGGATGCATACTTTAATGCATCTAGAATGAGGTACCCTTGGATGTCATGAAGCGAATACTCCCTTGAGTGTGGCTACCTCTATTACCTTGTTATGTGAAATTTTGTAAGATTGTTGATTTATTTTGGTTAATTGATATCTTTTTGTGTTGTATGTGGGTCAACATTAATTTCTTTTGAATTTTTTTATGACTGGATTAGTCACCCAAATTTATTTTCACGATCTAGCTTGTGGCATTAGTCACACTTTGACTTACTATTGGAATTGTGCACTTTTATGATTTAATGTTGAACTTTGGAATTTCACCCACTTAGGTTTTCCTTTGAATTTTATGGTGTCTATTATGAATGTTTGGTGTTTTTGGCCCTATTTTGTGATAAGTATTGTTTCTATCATGTTCATTTTGGACCTCTGGTAGTATTTATAAGGGAGTACATTGCAAATATTGCACTACATTTTTATGTGAAAATGAAATGCATTGTGTAATTTGTGTGTCTATGTGAGTGTTTCACTGAGTAAGGTTGTATGAACTGTGTAAATTTCTATTTGATATAAACATAGATGTGTACCTTCTACAATTAAGCTTTAGTATGTATGTATCTCATAATTTTTTTTGAAAGCATTGAAGATATGGATTATTTAAGAAATATTAGATAACGAATGAATAATCATGGAAAATTTCTATATTTATGCTTAAACCTGAATTACATTAATCTTAGTGATTTGATATTTATGCTCTTGTGAGAATGGGAAATTATGATTTCTTGTATTAGTTCTGGTATGAAGTATAGATGAGTGAGTATTGTGTTGGTATATTCTTTTATGATTATGGAATGTGTGTACCTTCTTGTTTGACCAAACTAGTAGTGATTTAGCACCTAGTAGGTGTATGTGTGTGTGTGTGTGTGTGTGTGTGTGTGTGTGTGTGTGGTGTGTGTTTTGTAAACATGTTGTATTCATTCTTTGGGCATCCTGTTGAGGTTGTTGGTTGTGGAAGAGGAAATTTATTGGTCAGATTTTGTCCTTGTTAATTGGTTTGATCATGAAGATATTGTGATGGTGGTTGTGGTATTTTTATGATTCCTTTTGTGATATTTTTAGGGAGTATGCTTTGACATCAATACATAATATTGTAGACATTGATTCTGAAAAATATTGAAAAGTAAATTTAGACTTGTAGTAACTCTCTTTTATATTGAGATGTATAACATGTTAAATTAAAAGTGGTATAGTGACCATTGGATTATGAACTATGAGATTTGTTAGTACATTTTATCTTTTAGTGTATCAACTAGAGATATGTTGAGATTTGCATTTTCCTTTCATATAAAATTTGTGATAGATTACCAATCCCATTATAGTGTTACTTTTGGAAGAGGTATTTCATTTATAATAGATGTTTTATGTTAAAAGAGAGTTGTAAAATGAAACTATTATGACTACCAATTTACTTTGCGTGTGTGGCTAACATTTAAACTTTGAAGCCTTCTTAGACATAAAATCTGAATGGTGTAACAAAATCATGATTAATAATTTCATATTTATGGATTAGTTACTTATTGTTCCTTCTTTATTATATGATGTTTGATTCATGCTCCTTATAAATATCATTTTATGCATTAACTAGGAATTTATTAATGATTCGTTAAAAAAAAGTAATTTTTTTGTATTTCAATAGGATTGGTAGATGGATATTTGAGTGATCTTATGCTCAAGTGTTATCCTAGTGTACTTATTTTTGGTACCCTAATCCAGATGTATCTTTTTAACTCTTATGTTATGGTGTCTTGTCACCTAGTGTTCTTCATTATATTCCTAAGTCTAGTGTTGGGTGTGGTTTCTTAGGTTCACTCCTTTATGCTTTTGACTTAGTTCTTGTCGTAATGTTTTGCAGGATGGTGATCATTCGATGCACTCCTTAAAAGAAAGACCATACCTATCTTCAACTATGGTGTAGGTGAATCACTTAGAAATACAACCTTTCTGGAGTAGCACCACTAGGAGATCACGAGACCTTAACTCACTATTTTCATCGTTGGTGTAGGAGCACCTTAAGGTCTAGTAGAGATCTTTAAAACATTTTGGCTTGTAGGTTGGTTTGGCCAACCACCAAAGTTAATAAGGACTAAAGATGAAGTCACAAGTGTGTTTTGTGTGTTTCTAGAGGTAGGAGTGATTGGGGTTTAGTGTTTGATGTGATAAAAAAAGGATCTTGGGATCTAAGTCCTAGAAAGTCAACCAAAAGGTCAAAGGTTGACCAAAACTCCAAAATGGAATGGAAATAGTGATTATGATGTTTTTGGATGTTTAAGTTCATATTAAGAGGTTTAGGATCAAGTTGGGCCATTGGAAGTAAAAGTTTGCCATTTGTTCAAAAGATGTAAAAGTTCATGACAACTTTGTAAAGTTGTCATGACAACATTTCCTAAAAACTAGGAAAGAGATTTAATGGTACCCAAATCCATACATGAGGGTCCAAAAATGTGGTAATATGATATATAAGGTGGATAAAACCCTAATATGATAGTTATTGATCATTGTGTACGGACTGTGTTGAGAAGGAGAGATTTTGACTGTATTTTGTGAATAGAACCATCATCAAGTACTTTAATGGATTGAATGGAGTGAATTAATGCATTGAGATTGTTTTTTTTGTTATGTAGTTAATAATTTTGGCATTGGTTTGGTCATTTAGTCTTTCTGGTTATCATTTTGTAATTTCTTCAAGTTTTACTGGTTCACTATCCAGTTTTGAGTCAGTCACGTAAATAATGGTTTTTCTTGGAGTTCCCGTGGTCTAAGATTAATAACCACTTGGAATCAATAAAATAATTGTATATATGTTGTAAATATGGTGTGTGGGGTTTGTGTGTTTAGGGGAGATATGAGAACAATCAGGCCCTAGGCAAGTACTATATATTCTTGCTAGGAAGTCTAAACAGTGCAAAAGAAATAAGAATTGCTTATGGATTTGTGTGTGCCAATAAATGGTGGAGAAGTGTAGTGGAATGTATCTCATACATATGGATGCAAGGGGGAGTGTAGAGGAGGTCATTAGAGTACCTATTGAAATCCAAGGAGCCAAACTAGTTTACATTCCCTAGAAACCCTTGAAAATAGGGGTTTGGTGAAAGTCCAGTGTACGGACAAGGTAGGGGTATAAAACCTTGAAAATCCTAGAGCCTAGGATAGACCTACAAAGGCTCCATAGTTGATTTGGGGGTTTTTTAAGGGGTTTTGTGAAGAAAACCAAGAAGACTAGTTTCTAGGAGGCCTAATTGACCAAAAAGGCTACAAGGCCACAAAATCTAAAAACTAGGAACCCGATTGAAACCCAATGAAAGGATCCATAAAAATGGATCAAAACCAGTTGGTAATGACCTAGGAAGGGTCAAGAATCCTATCTCTATTGACAAGGTCATATTGGAGAGAAATTTTCTAGGATAAGCCTATGGGTGCATAATGGAATGGAGAAGGACTTGAAGGGAGTTTGAAGTTGGTGGAGAGCTCTAAAGGAGATAGGGGATAATAGAGTTATCCTTTGGTTAGGGTAGTGATAGAAACCCTAAGAAGACCAAAGAAAAGGTCTTGGAGAGAGAAATAAAGCTCTTAGGAGTTGGAGCTCCCAATCAAATTGGTATCAAAGCCATTGAAAGGATTGGGAATTGATTAGTGTATGTCAGAGGGAAGTGAATCCATTGGAGAAAGAACCATGGTGAACAATGCAGAATTGACAAGGGACTTGTTAGAGAAGCAAGTCAAGAATAGACTTCTTAAAGAAGCTATGGAGGAGTTGAAGCTAAATTTGGCAGAAGTTGCAGAGGCAGCAAACAAGATGAAAGAACAAATGATAGAAGAGAAAGTTAAGGGAAAGATTCAAGTTGAAGAGGAGGTAGAACCAGAGCCTAACCCTCCTTTACCTCAGGAACCATTCCTCAAGTACCTCAAGGCATTAAGTGGAAAGGGATTATAAGGCATTCCAATGTTCTCTGGAAAGATGGATGCAGAGTTGATTATGGAGTGAATTGAGGGTATGGAATTTTTTTTTGAATGTGATGGTATCATAGAGCCACAAAAGGTGAAGATAGCCAAATCAAGGCTAAGAGGACAAGAATTAACTTGGTGGAAATTTTTGCAAGAAGAAAAAGAAAGGGAAGGAAAGAAGCCAATAGAAACTTGGAAAGCTATGGTGGCCAAGGTGAAAGAGAACTACTTACCAGGGGATTATGATATCCAACTACACAAGAGAAGGCAGAATCTCAGGCAAAAGGACCTAGATGTGGCATCCTATACCGAAGAGTTCCAAAAACTATGTCTTAGATCAAGAGTGCAAGAAATGGAAAGAATCAAAGTTGCTAGGTTCCTAAATGGTCTCAGATGGAACATACAAGAAGAGTTGATCCTCTTCACTTTAAATCCTATCAATGGGTGTTTTCAAATGGCCCTAAAGGTGGAAGAAAAACTCAAGTTGAAACAAGATTCCAACTCTAGGGGAAGAGGAAGAGGTAGAGACTATAGAGGAGGTCATAGAGGTGGTTCTAGTGGAAGGAACAATGACACCAAAAGCCAAGGAGATTCTAGGGGTGTTGAAAAAAACCATGAGACTAGTAATAGAGGAGGATATAATAGAGGTAGAGGATTTCAAAATGGTGGAAGAGGTAGATCAGGTAGGTTTGGAAGGAGCTCACATTTTTCTACCATGAAATTCTACTATTGTGGCCAATTGGGTCACCCTTCTTATAGATGCCTAGATAAGCCAAAATCTTCACAAGGTGAGAAGAAGATTGCATATGTCCAAGAAGAGGATGTGAATAAACAACCAGAGATTAGGTTGGATTTAGAGAAGGGAGAGAACCTCATTCTTAGGAGGATTCTAATCAAAGAACCTACAAGGGATGAACACAAGCAGAGAAGGGATCCTTTTAGAGTCAAGTGTAATATTCTTGGAAAAGTGTGTAGGGTCATAATTGACTCTGGATCTACTGACAATGTGATCTCAGAGGAAGCGGTACAAAAGCTTAAATTGGTCAAGGTTCCTCATGTGTGACCTTACAAAGTAACATGGTTGAATAAGGGACAAAATATCTTGGTGAATGAACAAGTGTGGGTTGAATTCACTATTGGAAAGTATCAAGATAGGATACTTTGTAATGTATTACCAATGGATGCATGCCATCTATTTCTTGGCAGACCATGGCAGTATGACAAGGAGGCAGTGCACCATGGGAAAGAGAATAAGTACTCATTCAAGAAGAATGGAGTAACTTATAAGATATAGTATTTGATAGAAGAGGAGACAATGGATAATTTGGACTCAAACACCCTACTAATGAGTGGAAAATAATTCCTCAAGGACATGAAGGAGGAAGAAGGAATTGGATATGCAATTTTGGTGAAGCCAAGAGAGGAAGAGACACCTAAACAAGCACCTATGCTAGTGGAAGTAAATCCATTGTTGGATAAGTTCCAAGAAATCATTTGTGAAGGGACTCCAGCTACACTACCTCCAAAGAGAGAGGTTAGTTATCAAATCAATTTTGTGTCAGGGGCATCATTTCCAAACAAGGTTGTATATAAGATGACACTAGAGAAGAAAAAAGAGATTGCAAGGCAAGTGCAGGAGCTTTTGGACCAGGGCCTGATAAGGAAGAGAATCAGACCATGTGTTTTCCTAGTGGTGTTGGATCCTAAGAAGGGAGGTAAGTGGAGAATGTGTATTGACTCTAGGGCAATAAATAGGATAACTATTAGATATAGATTTCCTATTCCTAGGATAGAAGATTTAATGGATTGCTTGGGGGTGCTAAGTACTTTTCAAAGATTGACTTAAAAAGTGGATATTATCGAATTAGGATGAAAGAGGGTGATGAGTGGAAGTCAGATTTTAAAACCATAGAGGGGTTATATGAGTGGTTAGTAATGCCATTTGGGCTTACAAATGCACCTAGCACTTTTATGAGGGTCATGAATAAAGCCTTGAAGGATTATATAGGGTTATTTGTAGTAGTCTACCTAGATGACATCCTCATTTTTAGTAAAACAAAGGAAGAGCATATGAAACACATTAGGAACTTGTGTTGAAGAGGTTGCAGGAGGATAAACTCACCATAAATCTTGAAAAGAGTGAGTTTATGAAACAAGAACTAGTCTACCTTGGATTTGTAGTATCCCAAGGTCACTTGAAGATGGATAAGAGAAAAATGGAAGTCATATTGAGTTGGCCTACTCCTAAGATAAGGACTGAAGTCAGAAGCTTCCATGGGTTACCCCAATTCTATAGGAAGTTTGTTAGGAGATTCAGTGAAATTTGTGCACCTATCCTAGATACCATTAAGGGTGGAGTTAAAACAAGCATTTTATGTACCAAGAAAGCTAATGAAGGATTTGAGAGATTGAAGAAAGAGATAGTCACCCAACCAATACTGGTTTTACTAAGCTTTGATAAGTTGGTTATAGTGGAATCTGATGCTAGTAACATAGCAGTGGGTGCAGTCCTAAGTCAGGAAGGAAAACCAGTAGCCTTCTTTAGTGAAAGGATTGATGAAGAAAAATCTAGGTAATCATCCTATGATCTAGAGCTCTATGCATTGGTGGCTCTTAAGAAGTGGAGGCACTACTTGTTGCCAAAATAATTTGTAGTATATACTGATAACCAGGCTTGAGATATATAAATGCATAGGAGAAACTTAGGTTAAGGCATATAAAATAGATGGAGTTTCTGCGGTCATACACTTTTACTATCAAGCATAAAAAGGGTGTGAATAAAAAGGTAGAAGATGTCCTTAGTAGGAGATTGCTTACCATCTAGGAGATTTAGTTGCAGAGTATAGGGATTGAAGGTTTCAAAGACCTTTATGAAGGAGATTCAAATTTCTCAAAAATCTATAAGGTGTGTACTGATTTTGAGAATCACTTTCACTTTGAGTTTGTAGACTACACCTTACAGAATGGATTTTTGTTTAAAGGGAAGAAACTATGTGTTCCAAGGGGTTCCATGAGGGAGAACCTCATCCAAGAGAAGCACAATGGAATTTTGAGTGGACACTTTGGGTTGAACAAGACCCTAGACTTAGTGGAGAGATACTATTAGTGGCCTAAGATGCAAAAATATGTAAGAAGATATGTGGAGCAGTGTGGAGTATGTCAGCAGGAAAAGGGGACATCATCAAATGTGGGTCTTTACCAACCATTTCCCATCCCAAATAGACCATGGGAGTGCATAAGCATGGATTTCATAGTGGGGTTACCTAAGAATCCAACTGATCTAGATAGTGTGTTTGTGGTAGTGGGCAGACTCAATAAAATGAGTCATTTCATCCCATATAAAACAACACATGATACCAGTCACATTGCCCATATTTTCTTCAAGGAGACAATGAGGATCCATGCCTTTCCAAGGAGTATGGTTGCAGATAGAGATGTAAGTTTATGGGGAACTTTTGGAAGAACCTATGGAAAAGAATAGGAACTAACTTGTCTCATAGTTATACATATCATCCTCAAATGGATGGTCAGACAGAAGTGATAAAAAGGGTTCTTGGAAACTTGAGAATATGTTTCAAAAAATAGTATGGGCAAGGATGGGAGAAAGTCATCCCACAGGAATAATTTGCCTAAAATGATAGCACAAACATGACTATTGGTAAGAGTCCAATTGAGATTGTATGGTATACATCCAAGGGGTGTACTGGAGCTTAGGGAATTAAAATGATATGAAGGAATCAGTGGGCATGTAGATGATTTTGCATATTCAATGAGAGAAGTTCATAAGAAAGTGAAAAAGACTCTACTGGAGGCCAATCAGAAGTTGAAGGCTAAGAAAGATGAAGGAAGGAGAGACCCACAATTTTAGGTAGGAGACTTGGTGATGGTATATCTAAACAAGGCAAGAATACAAAAGGGAATACCAAGAAAACTACAGATGAAGAGGTTTGGACCTTGTAAGGTATTGGCTAAGTATGGTTCCAATGCCTACAAGATAGACCTACCAAAGGATATGTCTATTTCCCCCATTTTCAATGTGAAGGATTTGATACCATATAAAGGACCAGATATAGATGAAGAAGAGTACAGTATAGAGGTAACTAAGGATGTGGAAGAACTCAGAGTACCTGTTCAAGCTAAGCCACAAGTGGAAAGGATACTAGATTCAAGGGTGAAGAAGAAGACAAGGAAGAAAGTTTACATGGAAAACTTGGTGAAATGGGAACACCAACCTAAGTCAAAGGCTACATGGATAGCAGAGGGAGACTTCAAGAATCATGGCATGAGCATGTATTTCATCACACCTAAGGTACCTTTATTTTCTTGTTGCAGGGGGAGGATGGTGCAGGAGCACCTTAAGGTCTAGTAAAGATCTTTAAAAAAATTTATCTTGTAGGTTGGTTTGGCCAAACACCAAAGTTAATAATGACTAAAAATGAAGTCCCAAGTGTTTTTTCTATGCATCTAGAGGTAGGAGTGATTTTGTGTTTAGTGTTTCATGTGATCAAAAAGGATCTAGGGGTCTAAGTCCTAGAAAGTCAACCAAAATGTCAAAGGTTGACCAAAACTCCAAAATAGAGTGGAAATAGTGATTATGATGTTTTTTGATGTTTTAAGGTCATATTAAGAGGTTTAGGATTGACTTGGGCCATTGGAATTAAAAGTTTTCCATTTCTGCAAAAGATGTAAAAGTTGCTCATGACAACTTTGCAACTTTGCAAAGTTGTCATGACAACATTTCCTAAGAACTAGGAAAGGGATTTAATGGTGCCCAAATCCTAAAATTAGGGTCCAAAAATTTTTTAATATGATATATAAAGTGGAGAAAACCCTAATTTGATAGTTAGTGATCATTGTGTATGGACTACGTGTTGAGAAGGAGAGATTTTGACTGTATTTTGTGAACAGAGCCATCATCATGTACTTTAATGGATTGAATGGAGTGAATTAATGCAATGAGATTGTGTTTTGTGTTATTTTTTTTATCATTTTGGCATTGGTTTGGTCATTTAGTCTTTCTGGTTATCATTTTGTAATTTCTTCAAGTTTTACTAGTTCACTGTCCAGTTTTGAGCCAGTCATGTAAATAATGGCTTTTCTTGGAGTTCATGTGGTCAAATATTAATGACCACTTGGAATCAATAAAATAACTATATATATGTTTTAAATATGGTATGTGGGGTCAGTGTGTGTAGGGGAGCTATGAGAATAATCAAGCCCTAGGCGAGTACTGTGTATTCTGGCTAGGAAGTCTAAATAGTGCAGAAGTAATAAGAATTGATTATGGATTGGTGTGTGCCAATAAATGGTGGAGAAGTGTAGGGGAATGTTCTCAAACATGTGGATGAAAGGGGGAGTGCAGAGGAGGTCATTAGAGTACCTGTTGAAAGCCAAGGAGCCAAACCAGTTTGCATGCCCTAGAAACCCTTGAAAATAGGGGTTTGGTGAAAGTCCAGTGTATGGATAAGGTAGGGGTTTAAAACCTTGAAAATCCTAGAGCCTAAGATAGACCTACAAAGGATCCATAGTTTATTTGGGGGGTTTTTAATGGGTTTTGTGAAGAAAACCAAGAAGGCTAGTTTCTAGGAGGCCTAATTAACCAAAAAGGCTACAAGGCCACAAACTCTAAAAACTAGGAACCCAATTCAAATCCAATGAAAGGATCCATAAAAATGGATCAAAACTAGTTGGTAATGACCTAGGAAGGGTTAGGAATCCTATTTCTACTGACAAGGTCAGATTTGAGAGAAATTAGATAGGATAAGCCTATGAGTGCATAATGAAATGGAGAAGGACTTGAAGGGAGTTTGAAGTTGGTGGAGAGCTCTAAAGAAGATAGGCAATCATAGCATTTTCCTTTGGTTAGGGTAGTGATAGAAACCCTAAGAAGACCAAAGAAAGGGTCCTAGAGAGAGTAAGAAAGCTCTTAGGAGTTGGATCTCCCCATAAATCACACTTGTAAAGTAAGTCATAAGAGATCGATATAAGTTGGTGCAAACTCTAAGAAACCAGTACAAGCACATAAGGTAGATGTGGTTCTAGAATTTATAGCTATGAATATGAGTCTCAACATATTTTGTAAGGCCTGGATGGCCTCTCCTATATATCATCTTATACCCTCTAATTTTAGTGTTCAGGAGGATCGTCTCACTGATTATAGTGATGATCTTATATACAAAGTGCTCACTCTAGGGTGTCATTATCACCTTTTACTTTTTGAGTCTAGTGAGGAGGTAGAACCTATTCTAGATAATAAAGATATGTGATGTAGCACTACGGTGCAAACCTTACGATTCTTTACTTTTTATTTGTAGGCTTCCAGAAGTAAGCTTTTTTTAAGGGGGGAGCATGTAATACCCTCCTATAGTTGCTTTCAGTTTTGGTGATGAATCCTTTTAGGTCATTTCATTTATGAGTGGTACATTGTATGGAACCTCATTATTGGTATTTATTTCAAATAAGACTGAATATAATTTATTGTGGTTGGTGGTTAGATTATTATGGTGGTTATTTTTATGAGATATTTATGAGATGATGTTAGTTTCATTATAGATGATACTTATATTATGATGTATTAATCCCATACTTGCATGTGTATGGTTACATTTGTTTTATAATTTTTGTATGGCAGGTTTCATGTAGTAGAGGACAGAGGCATAGTTAATCCTAGGATGAGATCCACACATTCAACCATCCATACCATTTTCTATTATATATGCACATGTACATGCTTGTATTTTATGCAGGTTCGCAGGTATCAGGCACCGTCTTCCCTAAATTGGTAGTAGTGAGTGTTCCCATTAATATACTCAAATGGTTAAAGAGAGGAGTTAACAGTCAGGCCCAAAACCTCACCCTAAGCTATTTTTTCCTAATATTGGATGAGTATCAGATTGACCTACCCTCCTGAATTCATCAAGTGATGTGAATTCATGGATCCCTTCATGTTGGGTTTGATTGTGCTTTATTTTGAGTATTTTCATTGTGAGTGTTTATTATTGGTTGATGTGCATTTGTGCTTTATATGAATTTAGTATTGTTAGTAAATAATTATGCCTAAAACTATGTTGTTTATTAATATTAAAAATAGGAGTATTTAATGAGAATTAATTAAATACCCATGTTTAATAAATAGACTTAATTGAAAAGTCTAATTATAGAATATTTGGATCTAATTAATTAATTATTCTAAATTGTGGAATTGAAAGACTCCTTTGATTTATTGGATATTTAATTATGTAGTTGCATGATTAGTACTTGTGCTAAAATTATTAATTCTATTTAAATAATTATTTTACAATTAATTGCACAACTGAATTGATAAAATCAAGGTAGGATATTATATGCAAATTGATTTAATGGATAATTGGGAGTTGTACAGTAAATAAGTATTTGTTTCAATTAATTAATAAATTCTCTCAAATTAAGAGATGAGTTGAGAAATTAGAAGTAAAGTGGAATTCAAGTTAAACTCCTCTCATGAAAATTAGAGTGGAGTTCACTTTCTAGGATTTACATGAATTAGGGAAAGTTAATTTTTCCTTATTATAAAATTATTATTCATTATTAGAGATAGAGATTTGGAAGAGAAGAGGTTTTGGAGAAATTATTAGTTTGTTAAAGAATTGTTTTCAAATCTTAGGAGTAATTTGGAAACTTTGAAGATTCATTTCGGGTCATTGTTGTGTCAGATCTATTTGTGAATTCTAGGTAGGGTTTGAGAACCTTTGTAAATTTTACTTTTGAAAATATTGTCTTCTCTATGATTGTCTGGTCGTGTATGTAATTTGATTATGGAGAGTGATTTTGGGTTTTAAATTAATTGAATTATTATTCTTTGTGTTTGAGGAAATTGAGAAATTGATATTGAAAATTGTGAAGATTCTGATTGAAAACTTCTTCTTGAAAACCCAGATCTGTCATGAACAATTTGGACAAACTAGGTTTTCATTTAAAACAATTATAAATTTTAAACTGTAGAAAACCCAATTCAGATCTGTTAATCATTTGATGGAATTTGGTTTTTCTATATTCTCTTATAGATTCAATTGTGTTTTAAAATTTTAGTATTCAAAACCTGGTTACACTTCGTTTCAGGAAGATTGTCCCACTTAGAAAATTGGATTAAAAATGAAAGCTTGATGTTTTTGTTAAAAAAAATATAGTTTTAAAAAAAATTATAGAAAAAATATAGTTCTTTTTTTTTAAAAGACATGAATATATATATGAATCTATGAAGAGAATATATATATATATATATATATATTTGTAAAAGAGATTTTTTATAAAAAAAAAATATAAAAAAAACTTGGGGCTTGGCAAGGTTTAAACCCCACCCATAGCAGCAAAAGTTGTTGGTGGCAGCAGACTGCTACCTACGACAACACTGCCATCGGAGTAGCAGGGGTTGTCATGCGGCGGGCGGCAAGGGGTGGGGCTCGTGTCCTTTCCCCCTCTTCTTTTTTTATTTAATTAAAAATTATTTTATTTAAAATTTGTACTTAATTTAGAATTTAATTAAATTTTGAATTAGTGGTTTATGAATTTTTAAATCATTATTATTTAATTTTAAATTAGTATTAAATATTAATATTAGAGTATTAATATTAATATTTAATAATTAATTATTATAAATCAATGACTGATTTATCCTTGATGTTGGGTTTGTAGTCATTATAGCTATGGTGATTAATATACATTCAGATTATGGAAAGATGTTTCTTTTATATAAATATGCATTTGATGTTATAGG
This sequence comes from Thuja plicata, assembly GCA_018584345.1. Lineage (NCBI taxonomy): Eukaryota > Viridiplantae > Streptophyta > Pinopsida > Cupressales > Cupressaceae > Thuja > Thuja plicata. The sequence goes on from MU227639.1 coordinate 3,304,525, forward strand.
AATCTGGAGTAAATTTTTATGCTTATATGTTGGAAAGGTTGATCGGTTGATTATTATATTGTTGAAATTGTCTTACCTCCATGTTATGGATTGTATTTGTGGTTGTTTATTTGGGGGTTTTTAGATGGACTTGTAGGAGTGAAATCCAGAGGTTGGGGTTGTGATTTTTTATCAAATGCATGTATTCTCTACTTGTATCTATGATTGTTTTGTAACCTCGATCTTTTATGCTCAACCACATGTGTAGATCACATCCTACGGATGTTTTGGTTATATTATTATAGCTAAGTAATTTTTGGGGGGGATTCAATTTTAGTACCCAACCTATCTTGTAAGCTCATGTGTTATGGAAACCTTGAGTGTGTGATTATTATGTTATGATAGTTATTGTTATCTTGTAAGGAATAGGATTTGGTTTTCATGTTTATGTATCTTTTGAGATCTATGTGTGACCTATGAGTTTAGGGTAGGTTATCTAGTTGTATAGTAGGGAGTGTCTTGTGATAAGCGTTGGGGCCCATAAGTGTCTGCCAAGATCACTTATTGTAAGTTAACTTAATAAGTGATAACATGAAACATTAATTGGGGTTTAAAATGAATTATTAATATAATGGTTCCTCACCCATGGTTGAGCTCTATTACATGCTAAGATGGAGGTTGAGATGATGTTTTCCACCTTGAGAGGTGTGCTTTTGGCATAGTTGGTAGCCTCATCTGTTTGAGGGGTTAATTATACTGCATATGGTCACTTGAGTGCAAGGGTCCAGAGAGGCTACAAGGAAGAAACTCAAGGGTTAGATGTATGTGATGACACTTCCCTATATGCAACTTAGGTACCTACATGTGTCAATTGCCTTCAATTAGTGAGTATTACCTTGCAGTATGTTTACTACTTTTTGAGATAGAAAGCTTTTAGGATTCCCTTTGCTTAGTTATCATGTCTTTAGTTTTATGATAGTTATCTGATTTGGGCTTAATGTTATCTCCTGAGCACAGTAGGGTGGACATTTATAGTTCCATGAGGATGGGTGATAGTGATTATTTTTCCATTGAGATTCGTTGTCCCTGTACTAGTGTTGAATGGTCCTTGTATCAGTTATATTCTTCTTATTATTCTATGGAGGTTTTGATCTTTTCATATCTATTATATAATTGTATGAGGGTATTGATGGTGATACCTACCTTGTATTTCATTGTAATTGTATTTACACGATTACTACATACCCTGTGACATGTGCAGTGGATGTGAGTTTGTGATATATACATTATGGTATTAGTTGTATTATGTATCCATTTTATGAGGATGTGATTTTTAAATTACCTATTTAGGTGGAATTTTTTACTTTATGTGATGTATGATATTAAGTTATGTTTGTGTTATTCTACGTCATGGGACCCTTGAGTTTTGTATCTATGGTTGAGCTCTTTTATATGAGTGTATTGTTATTACTTCCATGTTAATGTGTGGTCTTGTATGTAACATATAAAAAAAAATTATGCAAACTTAGTAGCATGTTTAGGTAAGTGTTCTTAGGTCCCCTAGGGGGGCATGACAATAGCCACATATACACATTACAAGTTTCAAGTGACATTGTAATGCATCGCCAGGGAACCCAAGAGAGATTAACCTAAAACATGTTACTAAGTTTGCAAAATATATTTTTTTTAACGAGTTACAATTGAAAAGAAATAATAATGCAAAAGCAATATAACATAAGACATATATACTCATAAATACAACTCATTTAAAATTACAAATCTTGAGGGTTTCATGACGTAGAATTACGTAAGTTAACTAATCTATTAAATACAATATAACAATATAACATCTTTATATAATACAAATGAATAACAATAACATCATCTCATAAATAAAACCTAGATACAACTGATACCATGATAAACCAACATCCACTACACAAGTTGCAAGGTATGTGGTAAAACCAAGTATGAAGTACAATACAATAATCCAAGAATGTCACAATTGATATAATGGTAGATAATAAAAGATAATAAAGATAAGATAAAGTCTCCCACAATGAAAAATAAGAAGGCACAACAACATCAAGGATCATCCAAGCATAAAGTCACAAACGCCGGATCTCAATGGTAATAAGAATCACTACCACCTGACACATAGAACCAAAGGTCCACTCTCATCGTGCTGAGGAGATAACAATGTACCCCACTTGGATAACATAACAAGAAGCCAAGAGCATCTAAGCAAGAGGATCCTAAAAGTTAACTAACTCAAGGGTAACCGACACATATAGGAAACCTACACGGTGTATAGGAAGGTGTCATCATATACGTCTAACCCTTAAGTCTCATCCTGGTAGTCTCTCTGGACCCCAACACTTAAGTGACCATATACAGTATCAATGATTCCTCAACCAGACGAAGCCATTAGCTATGCCAAAACCATACCTCATAGGGTGGAAAGCATCATCTCATCCTCCATCTTAGCATATACAAGCGCTCAAGCATGGGTGAGGTACCATATCTTATTAATTCATTGTAAACCCCCAATTATGTATTATATTATCACTTTATTAATAAAACTTACAATAAGCAATCCTAGCTACCACTTGTGGGCCCCGACACTTATTGCAAGCCACCCCTACTACACAGCTAGATAACCTACCCTAATACTCCAACCCAAAGAACCAAAAGAAAGAAAAAACCAAAACCATGAGGAGTTCTCATAAATCATAAATTAAGATAATCACCAAGGAGTAACATAATCCACAATATAATCATTCAACACACTGAACCACCGTAACAATAGAAATAAGGTGACCAAGTTAATTAGGACTCAACACAAAAGTGGTCGTCACCTTTTCATGGTTAAATAACATAATGATCAGAGATCAGAAAATACACAACATAAGCAATAGATGTATACAAAACAATAGAAGAACCAATCGAGATATGAAAATGGCTATAAATTTTCTACAATATAAAGCCAAGCAGTAAAGAGATAAAATCATAAAATAATTCAAGTTCCAAAAGAAAAATCCCTCCTAGGGCATCACTCTACCCATAACGACAATTTACCACAACAAAGGCAAAATAAAACTTCAATTAAAATAACATATCCATATATAAACTATCTTGTGATCACATAATATAATTAACATTAAGGCGTACCCCAAATTAATTATGAGTTAATAAAATTATCCATAATGCCCAATCCATTATTATTAACTTTGTACCTTATAAATATATTCCAAATCTCTTTCTCATAATCAAACTCTTAAATTTAATTATAAATTTAATTTAAAAGTAATATATAATTCAGAATATAAATCCTTAATGATTTATATTATAACCTAAAGATTATACTTAATTAAACAAAATGTTAATCAAATATAATTTAAAAATAAAACATTTAACAAAATTAATATAAATTAATTTATAAATCAAATAATATAAATTAATCTACATTAACAGTCAATAAATATTAACTATAAACATTTATAAATAAACTAATATAAAAAAATTTAAACTAATTAATCTAATTAAATTTTAAATAAATAATAAATAAGATAAACAAAACTCATTTTCAACTTAACATTTATTTAAAATAAATAATAAAAGTAAATCTTAGTAATGGGGTTACGTGGCCCCCACTCTGATTTTCTTTTTCTTTTTTTCTCTTTTTTTTTTCTTTTTTAAAAGTAAATGAAAACAATTGTTTTATTTGTTTTCTTTTAATTTGTTTTTTAAGAAATATATATTTTATCTTTTTTATATTAATTTAATAATTTTAAAATAAATAAATAATATAAATTCAACCCTTTTTTTTTAATATATCTTGAAAAGATAACAATTATCATATATTCAAAAAACAATAAATTTTTTTGATTCAATAAAGAGGTCATTTCTATATATAAATATATAACAGATAATTATTTACTGTATTAATTTATTATTATTATTTTCTAACAGAAGGAACATTTTAGAAAAATGAAAAATATAATTATTTTTATTTTTTATTCTAAGAAATAAATTCATTTATTTCCTAAAACATATATTTTTAACCAAATATTCTAAAATGGTTTCTATCAAATTTGTATGGTTTAATACCAAGGTTTTTAACAAAGTTTTTTAATCAACCCCTAATTGAATCAATTTCAAGTTTTTTCTAATGTTTGCCTGAATTTCCTCAAAGAGAGCCTAGAGTTTTAACTGATTCTCCTAAACATAGTTTCCTCTAAATTGAACATTGAGGTTTACACATTTGACATATAAAAAAGGAAAAACATAACCACAAAATAATACCAATAACCATATTCTAAGATTGACAAACACGAAGCAGATAAAGAATCTCACACAAAGGATTTCAGTTTCTCAAACGTATAGAAGATCTCAGACGTATAGAAGATGGGGATCTGAGTACTAAAATCAAGGATTCAAACCCTACCTCAAACCACCAATTGACAGAAGCCACGAAGAACAATCTAAAACATTGAAAATCCTAAGCTTTCATAATTTATTTCAATCCAAATTTAGAGCAAAAGACTTGTAAAAATCTGTGCAACCTGTGTGCGCAATAATGAGCAAAAGAAACCTTATAAAGAAAACATACTCAACCTAGGGTTTCCAAAGCTCATGCAACCTTAAAAGCGAACTCAACTAAAAAATCAAATCAAAAAATTAGAAAAAAAAATAGAACTCAACTTAAAATTGAGTAAAAAAAAAATTATTTATTTAATAATTGATAATTACAAGCACTTTCCAATTTAGCCAATTAACTCATCTTTTTACTTTAAATTTATATTTTAATTTTAATAAAAGAATGTGCAATTTTAATTGCATAATATTATTTAATTAACAAATAATATTTTAGCATATTAATAACATGCAAATTGATAATGCCCGTTAATGGGAGTGTCGGGGTTCATCCTGTTGTGAGAAAGGTCCAGAGTACGTGGCAGCCGCCAGAGGAAGGCTGGACTAAAATCAATTTTGACGGGGCTGCAAGAGGCAACCCGGGTATCTTGGGGTGTGGAAGTGTTGCGAGGGATAAGGATGGCAACATTGTCAGCCTCATAGCAAAAAGATTAAGAGATGGAACCAATAATGTTGCAGAGTGCGAGGCTGCAAAAGAAGCTATGCTCCTTAGAATTAAGCTGGGTGTAAAGAAGGTACATCTGGAAGGTGACTCAGAAGTCATTATTAATGGCATTAAGAAAGGAAAGTTGGCCTTGTGGCACTTGGATAAACATATCAACCAAATCAGGTGCCTGATACCCAAATTTGAAGACTTCAGGATCTCCCATGTCTATCAGGAGGCTAATTCGGTAGCTGTTATGTTGGCCAACTTGGGCGCCAATAACCCCCCTGGAAGTAAACATGATTTTTATGAAGACTATGGTCTTATCAACTTAGCATTATGCTGAGTCTCTTCCTCTATGTGGTCACTCGATGCTTCTGCCTTTGAGTACCACAAAATCATTAGGCCTATTCATTTGTGCAAAAGGGAGGACAATACACCACTTGTTTCAATTATATCGCACGAAGGAATGGACAGGGTGGTGTGTATCAGTTACTCACGGGCCAAAACTTCATTGCATTTAAAGCACTTAATATTTTATTGATTTCAATTCCATTTGTAATCAGTGCGAAGGTCATCATGGAAGCTAATTTCTCACTAGAGTCCTGCAACCAAACCCAAGCTTATGCAGGTGTTATCTCAGTTTGACACCTGAAGATTATCTTCTTAGTGGAGGACCAAGCCTTTCTAGAAGCGGTAATGGAATTTATGGGGCCGAAATACATGGATACCCACTGGTGTAGGTGGACTAACTTGGATGTTGCCTCATTATTTGTTGCACTAGCTCTCATGGTGGGAGAGTCAAAGGAAGAAGTTCGCTGGACGATGGAAATGTGCATTGACAAACAATGGCTTGGTGGGCTGGAAGATATTATGGAATGGACTACCCTTGGGGTAGGTTTGGAAATGGGGTCGAATCCATGGTGACTCATTGGGGGTGGAGATAATTCGCTGCAGCCACTGGTGATTTGGTCCTCAGTGAACCCAGGCACTGTGCACTTGCTGAAAGCTGCCAGGGCTTGGCGCCGTTTGGTGGGTATCCTGCAGGATTTTAATGCGAAGACAGAGAAGAAGAAGAAGGGAATTATGAAGACAATGGCGAGGAAGAGTGTACATCCACTGGGAGAACCCCTACGATACCAAATTCAATAGGAAGGGCGTATGGTGATGAGCGTTAAGGTCTATAATGTTGATGATGCTGGTGTTGATGTCTCTCTGCTTCAACGGGGAGCTTTGTGTGGGACGGTTAGGCCACAACCTATAGCAAGGGATGACAAAGCAATTTCCAACTTCTCCAAAGTGGAAGCTGATGCATGGTTCAAGAAATAGCGAGTTGGTAGGAGAATCTAGACCTGTTGGGGGTTTTTTGTGTTTGTATTCCAGTTACCTGATATGTAGGGATGGTTTTTGGGTTGGGTGCTAATGCCTCTTTCTACGCTAATACGGCATGTATTAAGCTTATAACTGAGAGACACTAGGCTCTCTTTACTCTATTTCTATTTCATGTAATCTCTTTTAAACATTAATACAATACTGTTATCTATCAAAAAAAAAAACATGCAAATTGATAATAAAATATCAATTCAGTAATTATGCTTTTAAATCTTAATTTTGGATTTAATAATTAATTAAATCCTCTATTCCTAAAATTAGACTTTAGTTAAGTCTTTTTAATTAACACATGTATTTCATTAATTTTTGTTAATTAAATAAAATTATATTTAATATTTCCAAATTTAATAAGATTTAATTATTAATTGCATAATTAATCTAATAAATCACTCAACCAACTAACACAAAACTCACATCAATCACATGACTAGACAACATGACGACAAATTTGACTAAACCCAAAATACCACAAACAAGCACAAAGGAAGGGTTGACGAATGATGTCACCTTGACGAATTCAGAAAGTAGAAAATAAGATACTTGTCCACTATTTCAGGACAATAATGGCTTAAGTTGGGATTCAGATCTATCTGCTATCTCTCCTCTCTTACCATTGAGATATTGTGATAGGACACGCTCATCCTAATAATTTAGGGAAGTTGATGTCTGATACCTACAAACTTGCATCAAAAATTCGAGCATGTACATAATATATAGAATAGACAATAATAAGGATCGGTCGATCATGTGAATCTCGCAATGCAAGTAACTACGTCTCAGTCCTCTACCACATCAGACACATCATACAAAAATGTAAGATAAACACGTCACACAGTAATGTAAAGGATATATGTCAACCATACACATGCAAGTATGGGGTGGATAAAATTATTCTAACATATGCATAATCATCATGAAAATAACCAAAATATTCTGGCATTAATATTAAAAGTAAATTATGGGTGGGCACTACATACACCCCCCCCCTAAAATTAGGCTTACTCCTAAAAGCCAATAAACAAATAAATATTACAAGGTTTACGTAAATGTGCTACAATGGTTCTCTTATGAATATAATGTATAATTTAATTGGGGACTTAGGTTGTTGACCCGATTGGCCTACTATGACAAAACACCCTATTACCATTCTCTATAATATCCTCCCTTACACATACTATCAGAGGTTCATAACGAACATGATAGAAAGAACACTTTTCACAAAATTAAGCTAGCAGTATCAAACATTCAGAATAGTCATCATAAAATAGATAGAAAACTCCCAAGTGGGGGAATAATCATTTCAACATTAAATCATAAAAGCATGCAATGTCAATAGCAAATCAAGTGTGACTAGTGTCACAAAATAGATAGAAAAAGGAGAATCAGATGACTAGTCCAAACAAAATAAAGTTCAAAAATTTAATGCTAGCCCAAATACAATACGAACAAATCATCAAACCCAAAATAAAAAAATGAATCATAAAAAATTTCACATAACAAAATGACTAGTGTTAGCCACACTCAAGGGAGTAACCACTTCATGACACCTAAGAATACAACATCCTAGATGCGTTAGAGAATATACCCAAACACAATAAATAGTTGCTAAGGTGAGATGCATCATACATAATAAACTAAACAACTTGCAAATTATTATCTACACATTATGAGTTAAAATGGTCAACAACTAAGCACCTAGTGGGCATACAAAATCTCAGAGTTCCCAGTGTAGAAACTTGGGCTCTGATACCAAGTGTAATGCCCCACCAGGGAACCCAAGAGAGATTAACCTAAAACATGTTACTAAGTTTGCAGAACAATTTTTTTTAACGAGTTACAATTGAAAATGAATAACAATGCGGAAGAAATATAACATAAGACATACATACTCATAAATGCAACTCATATATCGATTACAAATCCTGAGGGTTCCATGATGTAAAATTACATAATTTAATTAATCTACTAAATACAATTAAACAATATAACATCTTCATATAATGCAAATGAATAACAATAACATCATCTCATAAATGAAACCTAGATACAACTGATACCATGATGAGCCAACATCCACTACACAAGTTGAAGGGTATGTGGTAAAACCAAGTATGAAGTACAATATAATAAACCAAGAATGTCACAACTGATATTATGGTATAGAATACAAGATAAGAAAGATAATATAAAGTCTCCCACAATGAAGGATAAGAAGTCACAACAGCATCAAGGATCATCTAAGCATATTCATGAACGTCCGTTCTCAATGGTAATAATAATCACTACCACTCGATCATGTAGAACTAAAGGTCCACTTCCATCGTGATGAGGAGATAACAATAGACCCCACTCAGATAACATAACAAGAAGCCAAGATCACCTAAGCAAGGGGATCCTGAAAGTTAACTGACTCAAGGAAAATCAACACATATAGGAAAACTAGACTGTGTATAAGGTGTCATCATATACATCTAACCCTTAAGTCTCATCCTATTAGTCTCTTTGGACCCTAACACTTAAGTGACCATATACGATATCAATGATTCATCAACCAGATGAAGCCATTAACTATGCCAGAACCATACCTCACAGGGCAGAAAGTATCATCTCATCCTCCATCTTATCATATACAAGCACTCAAACATGGGTGAGGTACCATTCTTATTAATTCATTTTAAACCCCCTAAATATGTATTATGTTATCACTTGATTAATAAAACTTACAATAAGCGATCATGGCTGCCACTTGTGGGCCCCAGCATTTATTGCAAGCCACCCCCTACTACGTGTTAGGAATAAGGTGTCTCAACCTTGTATATTTCCTTACATTTGATATTATTTGTTTTATAATTAATTTTTTACAGATAATGTATTTAAGTTTGATATCCGTTCTGTCATTTAGTTGAGTGGATATGTTGTGTTTTTACTCCACTTGGAAGATGAAAAGAATGATCAAACTTGGTCTAGGTGGATCTAGGCATCTCATTATGTGGTAGAGGTTATTTTCCATATGTCGGCACTTTGGACAATGTGTAAGGTAATCATGACTGAAACAGTTATGATGGATTCCTATGACGGTCATTAATATTTGTAAGAGATAATTGTGAAAGATTCGATGATGGGTGAAGACATGCAAGACATGTGGCAGCTAATCATGTTGAGTATTGTACACTCTTCTGCAACCATGGAGTTTGGGGTTCCTATTTTCTCAGAGAATGGTAAAACCCTAATACGGCTGCCTTTTGGAAGTTTCCCTAAAAAGGGAAGCGCATGATATAAGCATTTTTTAGGGTTGCGAATCAGAAGAGAAGTTAGTGTATTATTGGAATGTTGTTATATTGCCAGATTTGTCTTCAAGTGTCAATTATCTCCTGAAAGAACTTGCATTGCAAGTGTATTGTAAACAACAATAGTTTTGATTAATACATTGTGCAGGTTTTGGAGTGCTGGGGGTTTTTACCGAAAGGTTTTCCCCAGGGTAAATCATTGTTTCATTCTCATTTTTCTATGTATGCATGTTATTATATTATCATTATGTAATTGATAAGGGTTAAATCTGAATTTGCACGATCCTTTTCTCATGAGTTTAGCGTAGGGAACTATTTTATGCACACTTAGTTTTCTTTCACTACACAGCTAGATAACCTACCCTAATGCTCCAACTAAAAGAATCAAAAGAAAGCAAAAACCAAAACCATGAGGACTTCTCATTAATCAAAAATCAAGATAAGTACCAGGGGAAATGTTGGAGCATAACAAATAACATATCATCTTATACAAGGATCCAAACTATCCATCCCCTATTGGACATCTCAACAGAACAATGCAAATTCACATATCACATCACAAGATCAATGATCATGAAAACATCACAAGAACCCATCTCCAAACATGGAGTAACATAATCCACAAGATAATCATTCAGCACACTGAACCACCATAACAGTAGAAACAAGGTGACCAAGTTAATTAGGACTCAACACAAAAGTGGTTGTCACCTTTTCATGGTAAATAACATAATGATCGGAGACTTAGAGAATACACAACATAAGCAACAGATGTATACAAAACAATACAAGAACCAATCAAGATATGAAAATGGTTATAAATTTTCCACAATATAAACCCAAGTAGTAAAGAGATAAAATCATAAAATAATTCAAGTCCCAAAAGACAAAATCTCTCCTAGGGCATCACTCTACCCATAACGACAATTAACCACAACAAAGGCAAAATAAAACTTCAATTAAAATAACATATCCATATATAAACTATCTTGTGATCAAATAATATAATTAACATTAAGTCGCACCTCAATTTAATTATGAGTTAATTAAATTATCCATAATCTCCAATCCAATATTATTAACTTAGTATCTTATAAATATATTCTAAATCCATTTCTCATAATCGAACTCTTCAATTTAATTATAAATTTAATTTAAAAGTAATATATAATCAAAATATAAATCCTTAACGATTTATGTTATAACCTAAATATTGTACTTAATTAAATAAAATGTTAATCAAATATATTTTATAAATAAAACATTTAAAAAAATTAATATAAATTAATTTATAAATCAAATAATATAAATCAATCTACAATAACAATCAATAAATATTAACTATAAACATTTATAAATAAACTAACGTAAAAAAAATTAAACTAATTAATCTAATCAAATTTTAAATAAATAATAAATAAGATAGACAAAACTCATTTTCAACTTAACATTTATTTAAAATAAATAATAAAAGTAAATATTAGTAATGAGGGTTACATGGCCCCCACTCTAGTTTTTTTTTTCTTTTTTTTTTCTTTCTTTAAATTAAAGCCTACAACACAGCGATAAGTTGTGAGCATCTTAATTGAGAGGTCTTGGGTTCAAATCTAATCAACTTAATAATAATAATAATAAATTAAAAATACTCTTAGGCTTCGGCCAATTACCTATAAAAAAAATTAAATAAAAATATTTGTTTTATTTATTTTTAGAAATAAAAATTATATTTTTTATATTATTTAATTTATTTTAAAATAAATAAATAATATAAATACAACCCTTCTTTTTTCTAATATATCTTGAAAAGATAACAATTATCATATACTCAAAAAATGTATTTTTTTTTAATATAATAAAGAGGTCATTTCTATATATAAATATATAACAGATAATTATTTACTGTATTGATTTATTATTATTAAAAAAATTTAATAGAAGGAACATTCCAGCAAGATGAAAAATATAATTATTTTTATTTTTATTCTAAGAAATAAATTTGTTTATTTCCTAAAACATATATTTTTAACCAAATAATCTAAAATGATTTCTATCAAATTTGTATGGTTTAATGCCAAGGGTTTTAACAAAGTTTATTAATCAAACCCTAATTAAATCAATTTCAAGTTTTCTAATGTTTGCTTGAATTTCCTCAAAGAGAACCTAGAGTTTTAACAGATTATCCTAAACATAGTTTCCTCTAAATTGAAATTGAGGTTTACAGATTTGACATATAAACAAGAAAACATAACCACAAAATAATACCAATAACCATATTCTTAGATTGACAAACATGAAGCAGACAAGAAATTTCAAATGAGGGATTTCAGTATCTCCAGCGCATAGAAGACAAGGATCTGAGTACTGAAATCAAGGATTCAAACCCTACCTCAAACCACCAGTTGACAGAAGCCATGAAGAAGAATCCAAAACATTGAAAATCCTAAGCTTTCATAATTTCTTTCAATCCAAATCCAGAACCAAAAACCTGTAAAAATCTATGCAACCTATGTGTGCAATAATGAACAAAATAAACCTTATAAAGAAAACCTACTCAACTTAGGATTTTCAAAACTCATGCAACCCTAAAAGCAAACTCAAATCAGAAAAAAAAAAAAAAAAATAGAACTCAACTTAAAATTTAGTAAAAAGAATTAATTTATTTAATAATTGATAATTACAAGCACTTTCTAGTTTAGCCAATTAACTCAAATTTTTACTTTAAATTTATATTTTAATTTTAATAAAAGAATATACAATTTTAATTGCATAATATTATTTAATTAATAAATAATATTTTAGCATATTAATAACATAAAAATTGATAATAAAATATCAATTCATTAATTATACTTTTAAATCTTAATTTTAGATTTAATAATTAATTAAATCCTCTATTCTCAAAATTAGACTTTTTTAACTAAGTCTTTTTAATTAACACATGTATTTCATTAATTTTTATTAATTAAATAAAATCAAATTTAATATTTACAAATTTAATAAGATTTAATTATTAATTACATAATTCATCTAATAAATCACTCAACCGACTAACACAGAACTCACATCAATCACATGACTAGACAACATGATGACAAAATTGACTGAACCCAAAATACCACAAACAAGCACAAAGGAAGGGTTGACAAAAGATGTCACTTTGACAAATTTGGAAGGTATAAAATAAGATACTTGTCCATTGTTTCAGGAGACTAATGTCTTAAGTTGGGATTCAGGTCTGTCTGTTATCCCCCCTCTCTTACCATTGAGATATTGTGATAGGGCACGCTCATCTTGGTAATTCAGGGAAGTCGATGCCCAGAACCTTTGAACTTGCATCACCAAGTTGAGCATGTACATAATATATAGAACAAACAATTATAGGGATCAGTCGATCATGTGGATCTTGCAATGCAAGTAACTACGTCTATGTCCTCTACACGTCAGACACATCATATTGAAATGTAAGATAAATATGCCACACAGTATTGTAAAGGATATATGCCAACCATACACATGCAAGTATGGGGTGAATAAAATCATTCTAACATATGCATAATCATCATGAAAATAACCAAAATATTTTGGCATTAATATTGAAAGTAAATTATGGGTGGGCACTAAAGACACCACAAAAATACACAATAGAAAAGAAACATGGCATGTCCACTTAGGCATTTACGAAATTAAAATTTACAATCTAAATTTTGAACAACCATTCAAGCATTCATATTTATGAAATAAAGCACATTAAAAATGAGGTTTTGTCTCTTCATTAGATGCAACCTTGGCTTCACTATCACACATAGGTTTGGTTCTAGTTCTTCTTTTAATTTTCATGGTCATAATCCTGAACATCTCAATTTGAATATCAGTAGTCCAAAATAATCACATATATACATAATTCATGAAAATAATATCAATTAAGTATATATCATGAAATTAACAGATTTTTATAATCCAATCATAATTAAATTATCATGAAAATTGTTGACATATCAATAATGATTCTTCCTGAAGACACATGTCAAAATAAGTTAATGAAGATAATCCACTTGATCACCTAACTTTCGGTTATTTCCAATCTACTATAAATCATAACTCAATATGAGTAAGGCCAATTAACATGAAATCAATGATTAACTACATCATCATAATAATCATCTAATTTGACCAATAAAAATGCATGTATTAATGTACAATGACATCATCATGAAAGTCACTAAAATATACTAACCATATCACAGGTAAATAATGTATCATACATCGTCAACTTAAGTGCCAGGATCAACATATAATGAAATACATCATGTTAAATGACATCAAACCATCTATCTACTAGAGTTTAATCCATAATGTGTCAAAATAGTATATCAAATAGGAGGTCTATCAAGAGAGTAAGTGGAATGTCTTAACGGCTCGGAATAGGACCTCACAAAACATCAGTTAGAGGAACGAATTAAAATTCCAAACATGATATACAAAAATACTCAAACCCCTTATTAACAATCATTAATAAAATTCATTCTCATCAAACTATCTCAAAGGAGAAAGATATATTTGTGTGCACAATTCCTATTAAATTTTGCAAGGAAAATTTTTGACATTGTTTCCATACTACACCTCATTTCAAACCTTTAATATTTCTAATCTTCTATAAAAGAGACATATTTGTAAAGTTAATATTTTATTAGATACGTGGGAAGAGGGGTCTTACATCTTCCCCCCTTACCTTTGAATTCTTCCTATAGGTTAGCCAAATTTAGGGACAACTCCTCATCCAAGGACTCTACTAAACAAGGTAAATTATAATCTTATTGAAGAGAAATTTAAATTAGATATCTCATGTAAATACTTACCTATGTTAGGCATGAGTACTTATTTCCTTTAACCTTATGAAAGGAGGCACTCGAGCCATAACTCAAGGTATGGATATATTTTCCTACATTTAGGATCTTCACAATTTTATGAATAAATTAACATATAATGTAAAAATTTATTTTGAATATTCCTAATGCATCTTATGTAAGCATCATTTACATAATTATTCAATTTTTTTAATGTGATCATTCATATCAATATTATTCAAAATTTTCAACTCTTGAAGTATAGATGCATGTGAGTATACTTGATACATGTCTCTCTTATGAACAGGGCATAATTCAATTGTACCTTAAGCATTACTCTAGATGTTGATAACTCTTAACCTTTCAATTCCATTTCATTCTGATTTGTGATCACATTATTAGTATGCCCATCACTTCTAAATGTCATGGTTTTTAATTACTTTCCATTATGTTCATTAACAACTTCACATTATTTGGGTAATAATTTAGTACATGCTTATACAAGGGTTTTACAATATCCTAACACATTGCAAAACACACAAGGGATTATGAGGATGGTCATCCATAATATTGATGACATAGGATAGGATGGTGTCACAGGGAAATTCTCAAAGAATCGCATATAAAATTAAATTCACCAGTACATCTTCTCCCTCATACGACTTGTCAGGAACACTTCTTGGGTATGACAGTTTATATTGGTCGCATCACAAACATATTTTGCCAACATTTTTCAACAATAAATGGCCTCAATTAATAAACTTAAAGCCAATGATTAAAAGAATAATCATTTCAAAAATTTAGAATTCAAGAGTGGCCACATCAATAAACCTTTAGTTAAAATCAAGTAAACAATTGTCCTTGAGGAAAATAGGACCATCAAACAAAATTTGTCTAATTAGCCCAACAATATTTATTTTTTGCATTGTTGGAAATATCTAGAAAGATAATAAAAAACATATCAACAAATAAACTTAAGCAACAATTCACATTTGATCAACAATTGCACATTATGAGCACTATGTGGCCTTATTAAGGCACTGAGAGGGAAAAGGGGAATGGTGGTTCTCTAACCATAATAGTATATATATATAAAGGTGGATACTTATCCACAAAGTTATATTGGTGGTTTTCTAACTACATATAATATAACCAAAATTGATCCCACACATCACGAGACATGATAAATAATGATACTACGATGCCATATTTATAAAAATCCAATATACCTTGCACAACATTAAAGTATAGATATCATAATAGGGTTCATCCTTATCCCATGGGTAAATGAATTAGGGGGTGAGTTTTCACCATGAACCAACAATTGTGGTACTACCCATGGAGAAGTCTAAAGGGACTAACGTCCTTCAGCATCTTCCAAGAAATAGAGATCCTCTATTTCTCGACATAATGTGTGTCTCATTTAGCATATTATATGGATCTACTACCAAATTAATTCAATACAAGACATGACTATTAATACTCATTTCCAACACAACATTTTACCAGCATATCATGTTACAATATCACATTCATATTCTTTTTTAGATATACACAACTTTCACAAAGGGCTCTATTAGGTAGGTCATCCATGGAATCTACCATTCCCTTACCCAATTTGGGTGAAATATATTGTGTGTGTGATTATTGTACCTGCAATTTGCAACACAACACTTTAATATGTCATTATATCATTGATTAGAATCTTCAAATTCAATTGAAAAACATAGAAAACCAAAGGAAACCAATATATTGCTTCCTATCTAGAAAGAGTATGATCTAAGCTATAAATTTTCCCTCAAATTATACTTAAGATCAGTGACACATCCAGTCCTAGAATGCAAGATTTAAGTGAAATTCATACTATTTATCATGCAATTCAAACTAAAGGATTCATTAAGCACAAATGAAAGGGTTATCTAATTAGCTATGAATTCATGAAACCAAATGAATAGCATAAGAGTGCAGTTACAATTCTAAAAATTAGGACCTATTGAGTTCAAAACTCAATCCTTTTATAGAATAAATTGAGAAATTAAGGGTTGAGATTGATTTGTGAGGAGAGGTGAGGATTGAATATTTGGTGATCCAGGTGAGTGATCCATGTGAGTGAACTCTCATTGGTCCATGGATTGACTTTCCATGTGCAAGTGATGAGTTGTATTTTAAGATTTTTATTAATTCCCTTTAATTAATTATGTTATACAATGATTTAATGGGGTTTATTTAATTTAATAGGCCAAGATAAGTAATGTGAGGTAGTGATGAAATCACTTTGATTTAAGAGATTATTTTGATGAATGATGAATGATGCCAATAATTGAATAGTTGGATTGACATAATCGAGGGTATGATCATATTTAGGGAAAATGGGGTCTCTTTAAGAGTAGACCAAATTAGGGAGATTATATTTTCCCCTCTTTGAACTAATGTACAAGAAGCGCATTAGTTTAAAGAATGTCTAATGTTGACTTCAGAAAGTTTGAGGATTCTGCATTTGATTGAATGAAATTTAGTTGATGAGACCAATCTCGAACTTGATTGAACTAAGACTAAAAGTATCAACTTTGAACTTCATCGAACAAAGGTCTATTAAACACAGATCTAGAGATACCAATTCTGAACTTGATTGAACAAGAATTGATAATACTCACTTTTAAATTGATCAAATTAAGGTTAGTATGAAGCTACTGAGAGCTCTGAGGTATCAATCCTGCACTTGATCGAATGAGAATTGATAATATTGACTCCAAACTTGATCAAACAAAGGTTAGTATGAAGTTGTTGCAAGCTTGATAAAGATCTGAGAGATTGTAGACATAGATATCCAACTTTTTTAGTGTTGAATCCTTCTATCCAATAGTCCCAACTTGATCAAAAGAAACTGCCATAACCCTAGTCTTTTGATGATGATGTCAGTTTTTCTTTTTGAGCAAGAATTTGATTGATTTTTAGTATGATCATGCCCCCTCAGGAACAAAATAAAAGAAAATAATAAGGAAATCCCTCTTTATAATGATAGATCAATGTAACAGTGGATTGGATCAAGGAAGAATCAATTAGAAGATGAGATGAAGTGAAAATGTGTTAAGAAAAAACACAATTTTACCAAGTTGATTACTTTGAAATGTAATTTTGAGTATGATAAAATAATGTACGACCAAGATTTTAAGTATGTGAGGTGCAGCTTGTTGATATAGAACCTTGAAAAACCAATTGCATAAAGCTTGTGAATCATTTTTTGTATGTATAGATCAATTCTGAATTTGTTGGAGATTGTTGCAAAAAAATTATTGTGTTGTGATTGATACTCTCTATGTGTTTGATTTTGTTCCCGATAGATCTGAGAAGAAAAAAATAGAGTACTGATAGTCTGAGATGGAAACATCTGATTTTGATATGTGCATTTTTTTTTTATTTTGATAGATTTTGTATGTGATAGATGAGTAGATTGATTCATACTTGATGATATACTTGGTCTTTTAAATGATTTAGATTAGATTTATGTGATGACATCATTTATGCTCTTTGGTTTTAACTGATATATAGATTTGTTTAATAATTTTATGTGAATATGCAGATGTATGTTTTTTATATTTTCTTTATGCAAATATATGTATGGATGCACTTAGGACGTAGAAATGCAAGGCTTGAATGATTTATGCTTTTTGTACTTTTTTCTTTTCCATTATGAATGCAATGGTATGAATATGCAACGACATGAATATATCAGTAAAATAGATTAAGTAATAAACTTGGATTTGAATGAAACCATAAAATCAATTTGAGCTCAATTACTTATGTTGTCAAATGAATCATGCAAACTTAAATGTAACTAAATGCAAACTTCTAGGACTGTCACTAATGTTTTTACGCAAGCATGTTATCATCATAGGGTGTTTGTGTAATAGACATTGTCGCTTAGTAAAATTGTCACTAATACCAAGGAAGTATCATGAGAGTATGAATACTACCTTAATTGGATGCAATGTTGAAAATAAACCTAAACATAAAGGCATAGAGGCTAGGATGACTTGTCGGATATCTCCTTTTGATTTTAAGAATCACCTTTTGTTCATGTGCAATGTAAGATATGTAACCCACAATGACCTGTATTGTTCATATCCTTGGGTACATAATGTGTTGTACACCTTACTTAGAATTTGATTAGAAATAGACAAGGAAATTGATTCAACCTCACAGTAGCTTACACATAAAAAGGATCTAGATATATGTGTCTATCCACTCATGTTGGAAGCTCTTATCATAAATATCTAGATTAGGTGAAGTGTATAGGATCATTGAAGCAATCACCACACACAGAAAACCAAAAAAATGTTATGTCCCTTGTCCTTGTGAATCTGTGTCATTTCATAGATGTCATGGAGTAACTCGAAAGACATAAAAACAACAATTGATAATCAGACAAAGAAAATTCATAACCATTTATATTCCCCTAGTTTGAAACATCATCGGAAGATAAAAAAGAGTCATAATAAAACCAAGATTAGTCTAGATGTGTTTTGTGTGGTGTTTAGGAATACCTTTTGATTCATTATTCAATCATAGTAGAGAGATCATCAATTAAGTCCTTGAATTTACCCATGTATATATGTGTCTGAGTGAGTGAGATAATATCAGAAATTACAATCCAATGAATTATTGAGAAACAATGTTTGATTAAAGTGTTAAGAAATAATAGTAGGATTAAAATGTTGAGAAACACTAGTACAATGTTTGTTACATGTAGGTGGTGTTTAAGAAACACCATTGTCTATGATAGTGACCAAGTTGTTGAGATTCAAGTATTGAATAAATATTGTTTGTAGTGGATAAATTTCCTAGACAGGGACCTAGGATGACTCAGCAACCAACAACCATCAACTACACAAGCTAGCAAAGATGACCCTAGTGTAGAGTGGCTATCCCTAAGACACAAATATAGACAAACTCTAGGAAAGGAAAGTACATTCGTGAAGATTTTGGGTTCAAATGATATCAAACATATGATCATGAAGGAATTGTGCAAGAAGTGCATTGATAGATGGAGTGTTGATTACAAGTGACACCTGTTTGCCAGGTTTTCACCACTCTAAAAATTTCTATTTTTGCTACCAAGACACCTGTTTGCCAGGTTTTCACCAAGAATACCTTTTTCAGGAATTTTTCTATAGTTTTTTTATTTTTTTCTTTTCCACTATTTTTGGCTTTCTTCAAGATCATTTTTCACTTTTTTGGGTATTTTCTCAGGATCAATTTCATTGTACAATCCCTTCGGCTAGATGTCAGGCATAAAAATTTCAAGTGTAGAGTATTTATAGGATCAGGAAGAATGTCTCCCTCAGGTGTAGCTAACTAATAAGCCCATGTCCCAAAAAATATTGTGGTAACATAAGGCCCCAGCCAGTCGGGCTCAAACTTGCCTTTTTGTTCTATGTTTGGTTGGTTCTTAGGATTCTTTCTCAGAATGAGATCCCCTGCTTGAAACTATCATGGCTTTACTTTCTTTTTTTAACCTTTCAACATCCTTTTTTGATAGAATTTCAGGTGATTGAACACTTTTTTTCTACACTCATCCAATAGTTCTAGTACTTGAACCCTATCTATGTAGTATTATTTGTTTGTAACATGACCTTGAAGAGATACTAGTAAAGAAGGAATTTGCACTTCAATTGTTAATATTTCCTCTGTTCCATAGACAAGATCAAATGGCATGACTCATGTTGGTGTTCTCATGAATTTTTGTAAGCCCATAGTGCTAGATTTAATTGTAAATGTCAGTCTCTGCTATATTTACTCACAGTTCTATGTAGGATTTTTAGAATGTTCTTGTTTGAATCCTCAACTTTTCCATTACCTTGAGGATAATAGATTGAAGAGAAATTATGAATAATGTGAAATTTTGTACAAAGTTCCTCAATGTCTTGGTTCTTGAATTCCCACCCATTGTCTGTTACAATAGATGAGGGTATCCCGTACCTATAGCTGATGTAGTTCAAGATGAACATAGAAACTTCTTTTTCAGTGTCTTTGACTAGCAGAAATGCTTCAACCCACCTTTTTAAATACTCAATGGTTGTGATGATGTATTTTTGTCCACTTGAATAATTGGGATAGATTCTTCCAACAAGATCAAAGGCCCATTGCTGAAATGGCCAATGTGTGATAAATGGTATGAGCTCCCTGGAAAGAGCATGAATAATATTTCCATGTGTTTTTTACATGTTTTGGCATACTGAACTACATCTTTCTCCATTTTATGCCAATAGTATCCAACCCTTAGGAGTTTCTTACCTAATAAAAAATTATTTGAGTGAGATCCACACACACCTTCATGGACCTCTTTTAATGCGTGATCAAACTCTTCTTATTCTAAACATCTAAGTAGCATTTCATTAGGACCTCATCTATATAAGTTAGTAGTAATGAGTACATAACATGATGTTGTCCTAATTAGGGCTTATTTTTCATTTCTGGACAGACCATTAGGTAAGGTTGTATATGTAAGATAGGTAGTTATCTTGGTATATCTAGATTGGTTTGGAATGTTTAGGCTATGTTAGGTCTGTTAGATTTTCTACTTCAATGGAGTTCCTTTGGTGTCTTTCTATAATTTTTTTAGGCTTTGTTCTTAAACCCTACAAGCCTTCCTTAAACCCTAGGTTTTATCATATCAAAAACCCTAAGTCTCATGCATCTCTTATAAAATGGAGTTACTTTTTCATTTACTTAGGTCCTAAAGTCACATGTGCCTTTTAAGTTGTCATCGTAAGGGGCCACCTTTTAATTTTTCCTAAGCACCTAGTAGGTTGTATTTATTTTCCTAAGTTTAATGTCCCCATGGTGAATTATTCCTTTTTACATCCATCGAGTAGATTCCTTTTCATCTGTCGGTTGGCATGATCCCTTAATCACAAGATGCAGTTGCTTTATCTTTCAAGGCATCATGTTGTGATGCCAAGTGTCCCTCCTTCAATTGCTAGCATTGATGATCGAGATCCATCAGAGTTCTTTTGATCTAGCGGCAGGTATTATTCAACAAACAACAAGTGTATGATAGTTAAAACATTGCAAAAATGTGACCAAGCACCACTTGAAAAGTGGTTGGGCCTATAGAAATTTTTAAAGATCTGTCAGATCCTATTTGATCATGCGGTTTGTGTGATTTCGCTATGCCAAATATGCAGTATGTTTATCATTCATGGGATCATGCCCTTGCAACATGTGGAGGTAAGTGGGACCAAGGATGTTAGGTTACCAGGGCAATTTCTAGATGGTTAGATCTTTCTAATCTAACAAATATAATTTTACTACTGAGAAGAGTTGCAAGGCGGATATTGTCTGTGGCTTCACGTTTGTGTGTCATGTGGAAGATGGCAGGGTGAGTATAAAGCCAAAGGTGCTTAAAGGACAATTAGATCTCAAAATATTTGATGGTTGTCTCTATCCCATGAAGGTAAGTCGGTCAAGGTTTAAGTCTTCAATTCATTGCAACAGAGTGCCACATAGAAGTTGGCTAGACCGGGTTATGACTACAGTTAAGTTAATGTTCTGAAAGATCAAGGAAGATATAATAGTGTGTGTAAAGCCTCAAAGGGAAGATGACCGATGTTTATTCATCAAGGCATCATGCTTTGATGCCAAGTGTCTTGTTGAGATTGAAGATGAAGAGAATTAAAGGGACTGTTAGATATTTTCATCGTGCGGTGGGCGTGATCTCGTAAAGCTCAAGGTGCAACATTTTTATACATCACAGGTTCACAATGGGTAGACACATGGAGAGGTGTTTAAGCTAAAGGAGGTTAATCTATGGTCAAATCTATCTTGATCATGTGGTGGGTGTTAAGCCTCAAACAAAAGGTGACCAGGAGATATTGTTAGTAAAATCATGACTTGGCGACATGTGTCTGGATCAGATTGTTGGCTCACGGGTAACTTAAAAGGTGACTTAAAAATGCATCTTAAAGTTGTATAAAGGTTTGAATCTCAATCATCAATGGATATTTCCATGCCACATGTATTCTTTGCAACCGATTTTCAAAATTTTAAATTATTTTCATCAGGGTTTCAAAGTGGTGGACTGTCTTATACGACAGAGCAATAAATTTATCAATCTGATCTTCTGGGTCACATTTATCTAGTACCAGGATGCTAATAGGATGGAGATCTGATGGCTTGAAATGCCTTTATATTATGAAGTGATCCTATGGGGTTTCTGATCAGATCTAAAAATAAGTTGTAACCTTTAGACGGTGCCTTGTCTCCTTTGCATTTATGTTGGGTTTTCTTCCAAGTACTGGTGGTTGGAAATTAGACTACATGTGAGGATTTTTCTCCAACATCCCAAGGTCAATGGTGGCTACAGATCATATTAAAAAAGAAGGAATAAAGAGAAAGGGTTTCAACTTGATGACAGAATAGTTTGGTGGTTGGAGGAGTTATTTCTTTATAACTTAATAGTTTTCCCTAACCCTAAATGATCTGAGGCTTGTTGTGATCCCTATTTTCTATAAAGGTATTTCCAAGATCATTTAGTAAGGGATGGAAAATTGGGAAAGTATAGGAAAGCATTATGATTCATACTTGTTTCCAGTCAGGGATATAGAAAATTAGTTTTTAGACTGTATAAAGATAGAGTAGAAAGTTTTATGATATTTTTCATATTGTTGAACGGTGTGTTTCCTCACTCAAATTGATACAAAAACTTGTTTCATCGTACTTAATATAAGCCTTCTCATATTTAAGTCTGTCCTTGGTGTTTATCTTTTAAGTTGTTATTTTTTTGACTCATTGCATAGAATTTGTTTATGCATATGTTGTTAGTCCTTAGATAAGATCTAGGATCAAATTAAATTCTTTGGATATGACATAGGCTCATTTGGTTTGTCTACATAAGGATATTGTAAGAAGTGTATGGTCTGGGTTACTTGTGTTTATGGTTATGAGTCTTTGCCAAGTAGTTTGGTTTTAGGTTTATGTATTTACATAGAGGTATTTCCCAATGGATAAGGCACTAATTAAGAACTAGTACATTCTATTGAGATACATGTCTGATTGGGTTTGGCTGTATTCTTCCCATCTTAAACATCAAAACCATCTTAAAGTTATTTCATGTTTTATGGTTGTTGGTTGTATGTCTTGCATGGTAATGGAGAGTCAATGATTATGTGGTTAACATTTAGTACTTTCTTACCATTATTTGTTGTTTAAAATATAGATTTGTAAGGAGTAAAGAATTGTATTTTGAGCTGGATTATGATGCAGAGAGCACTGCTAGAAAACCTTGATGGGCTCCAACTCCTTATCAACTCTTCAAACTTCTTTCTTGAACACCCTAACTCCACCAATTTCTTCCTACGGTGTCTTTTGAATTTTCAAAGGGATCAAAATACTTTCCCTATCCTCTCTTAACTCTCCAAGCCAAGTTATAGAACTCTGCAATCTCTCCTTTAGGGACACCTTCCCTAAACCAAGCACAATAACATAAACCTTCACCAGGGACATAGCACTCCTACCCTAAGTTATTGAATACTTCAAATAGACCCCAAGGGTCAACAATCCACCAATGGATTCCATCTTCTTGACCCAAGGATGGTCAAACCCTAAATGGCCTAGGATTCCTTGTAGCCCTATCCAGAGGGTTTTTTGGACTTAAATTTCAACTACAAAAGGATCCAATAGATCTAATTGGGTTTCTAGACACCCTTTATGGATTTTTTAAACCCCTCAAAGCCTTAACACTTCACTCCACTCTTGCACTCATGAACTCTCACAAAGCACACAGGCCTAATTAGCTAGATTTGGCTTGGTTTGTTAAGTAAGTGGTCAAAGGAAGGTTCATAGTGTAAATGTAAAGGCTTATATGGCTTCCTCTACCCCCATAATAGTCTAGAGCCACCCTTATTTTGATCCTTCCAAACATATATTGCACATGCATGTGACTGTACTAAAGAGCCAGGCTAATTACATAGAGATAATTAGCCTAGGGCTTTGTCTCATAAATCTTAGGACTAAATTTGAGTGGCTGAGCTTTAGGATTCTTAAGGAACATGATCCTAACTTGTATTTTCCAAGTTCTTGAGCAGATCCACTAGATAAATCTCAAGTTAGGATCACATCTTTGTGACTAACACAGTAAACTTTGGTTTCTCAAATAGTGAGCAAGTAAAATCTATAACTTTTAACAAACTTCACAAAAACAACTCAAACCAACTAGAATGCTTAAGGAACTCAAGAAATCACAAATTTCTGCAACTGGATTCACAATATGAAACTATACTAGGCCATACACTATCAAAATAACTTAGAAAAATGTTTTATTTCCTCCTCTAAACATCAAGCTCCGTACACAGTAAGTTCTAGCCTTCCTCAAAGGCATCAGATCACCTAATAGCATCATCTAGACATTATAGATCCTTTAAGAAGTTGGTGTGGTTGGTTACAATGAATTTGTCATTCTTCAAGCAACATTTTGCAAAAAGACAACTTTTTGGCAACATATGGGAAAGTTTCTATTTTGGGAAAATGCCAACCTTATCGACCTTCAAGGATGTGGGAGAGGTTCACAACATGACAAGAACCTATTCTAAGGACTTGAAACATAAACCTCTAACCAAACACTAAAATCACCAAAAGACTAACATGGTCTAACCATGGTTTCAGGAACCCATAGGTTTATAACTCGCCTTAGGATCCTTCACCTTACATCATAGACCCACACACACAAGGGTGATCTCAAGGATGCACCTTATTACAAACACTAAAGCAAGAAAATAAGAACTATAGGAGGTGCCTTGCATCAGATTAGGTGTACCTACCTTGATTTTGTAGATCTAGAAGTACAGAGAGAAGTCTTGTCCCTATAGTTGGTCTAGTTACCTTGAAGAGCTTCCCATACTTGGTGCTAACCACTCTTAAAATCCATATCAAGGTATATTGGTGGATTTCAAAGCATAAATAGTTTAAAATACCAAAATAATGGTGACTCTTCTAGGGAGATGTAGTATATTTTCATAAATGACCAGTAAGTTGATCATTGGAAGGATAGAGTTACCTTGTTGTTGTCATTTGTCTTGTGAGTTTCTTTATTACAGTATTCATAGAGCTTAGTGTTGTATTTTCCCAACTTTTTTTGGGTGGTGACTCTGAGAAATATCTGCAGGAGTGTTGAGTAACAAATATTATTTTATACACACTTTCTCAATATGAGTAATAGAAATACCAAATCTTGGGTGAGAAGACATCCTGAAGACAAATTGGAAGATGAGTTTCCAACTACCTCTAAAGTTGATCAGCCAAGGAAAGAAAGGAATAACTAAAGTGTCCCTCAAAATGAGAGATAAGAGGAGAAAACTAGAGAAGAAGAGCCAATCCAATGCAACCATGAAGGAAATGCATCAGAATATGAAGAGGTTTCAGACTTGGGATTAGGTGCATATGAATATTATCACTCTCCTAGTGACATAGAGGTTTCAAAATATGGCACTACTCTCCCAGATTCTGACAGGATGGCTGAAAAAATTGTTGAATTGGATAGGAGAATCCACAAGCATATTTCCATCAGACATCAAAGAGAAAAGGAAAGAGAAAATAATATAAGAAAAGATAAAATTTGAGTTGAACAAATGAAGAGGAAATTGTTGAATCTTGAGGCAATGAACTATGTTGAAGAACTTGAAAGGGTTGAAGAAGAGCCTGACATCCACCAAAATTTTTTTACTCAATACCCTAAGAATAAAGGAAATTAGAGGATGACAGGAGTTCAAATAAATGAACCTATGAGTCACAAGGTTCCAGTGGATCCAATGTCTAAATTATAAATTGATCTCAAGAGGGCTAGAATGGAGAAATAAATTATAGCTAAAGAGCTTGAGAAATCAGGATTGGAATTTGTTTCTTTAGAGATGAAGAAGAAGGTTGATTTTCTTAGGCAATCTACTAGGCCTTCTCATGTTGGTGTTGAGGTAGCTGATGTTAGAATACTTCAGGGATAACTAAGAGGGGGGGTGAATCAGTTATCAGCAACTTTAAATTTTTTGTACTTATTAATCTAGATTGATATAAATTAAATGCACATTCAGATAACACATTACACAACACATCAATTTGGTCATGGGGAAACCAAATGGTAAAAACCCTGGTGGGAATTAGCACCCACAAAGAACTATAATATTTATAGTAATCCCTGTTAAAATATCTTTGAACCCTGTTAGGAGTTGTTCATTACAATGCTATAGTATAGTGACCTAGTTAAGGGTCTGACCCTGTTAGGAGTCTTTTACAATAACCCTATTAGGGGTGGTGGACTCACTGTCCAAGTGGTGAAGGCTACAACCTTCTGGATATTTGATACTCACTGTATCAACAAGGTGAACTACTGCTCATGACACTGCTTGTCTGATCAGTTCCTTTTTGTGCATTGATGCTTTAACCTCTTGTAAAGCACTAAAACAATCTTATCTATATTCTAAAAGCTTCAACTTCAATATCTATATTATCAACATATGATAAATATAGCTCTACTGCTTAAACACTCTTCTTTGCTTTTCTTATCTCTAGCTTTTGTAACTCTTCTTATCACAAATGACCTTCTATAAGTACATACACCAAGTATGAGATCATGGGACATGTTAGACAACTCTTCGTAACATCCTTGTCGTCTCTACTAAATGCGCAAGCATAATTACAAGTACTAACTGAATAGGCATGTCGCTTCACTAAGTTGGCTTCACCAAATTGACCATAACTTTGCAATCTTCTTGAAACATGTTTGGCACCTTTAGAGTAATATCAAAAACTCATAAATAATCATGAATATACACATGCATATCCTAATGATAGGTGCAACTCTAGAAACATGTTACATACGTCGACCTTAAACTGTTATTCCTCTAGAACTGTAACCGTCAATAACAAAATTACATATCTTTACTAAAACATCATATCTGGGTCTGCATGTATGAATATAGCATAATAAACATGTCAACAACATGTATCTATCCACGCAAGTCTTCATGTCATCATATGGATAAGTACATATAGAAGTGTTGTTATGTATTATATGTTGTCATCAATGACAAACATACAATCAATCAACTATTTAGAATCAAATCTCCAACAATCTCCCCCTTTGGTACTAATGTCAACATATGATAAAAACAACTTTTGTTCATGGTGTCTTCTTTCTTTTACAATCTTCTCAATATCCTCATCAAAGATTCATCTACACTGTTGCAGTTACATGGGCTGTGTTTTATATGTATACTCCCCCAGAGTATAAGCTCCTTGTATGTGTTCCTTGTTTACCTTGTTTTTAGTACATACTCCCCTATTAACATCAATGGAAAAGGGTGCCATAAACCATTATGCACAGGTACTACTCCAGAAGTAGAGTATTCAACCATTCATCAGTCACATAGGTCTGATGTACTTGCTACTTTCTTTAATCAGACTTAGGAGAGGGAATGACTCCCAACTTCTCCCTTAGATACTCAAAAGTATCCTTTGCTAAAGGCTTCATGAAAATGTCTTCCAACTAATCTTTTGTTCTTACATAGTCCAATTTCACTTCCTTGTCTGCAACTTTTTCTCTCAGAAAATGGTACTTGATCTCTATGTGTTTTGTCTTTGCATGCATCACAGGGTTCTTAGACATGCTAATAGTACTAGTGTTGTCACAATGAATAACAATAGGATATTCAACTTGAATACCAAAGTCTTTAACCATCTGCTTAATCCAAACAATTGTTGTACAATTCAATGTTGTTGCAACATATTTTGCTTCTATCATTGACTAAGAAATACAATTTTGCTTCTTCCTTGTCCAAGATACCAACCTTTATCCAAGAAATACTGCTCCTCCTGAAGTGCTCTTTCTGTCATCAATACAACCTGCCCAATGTGCATCAGTATACACATGAAGTTGTGTATTCTCTGATTTAGGATACCATAAACCATAGTCTATAGTTTCCTTAAGATATCTAAATATCCTCTTGATTGCCATTAGGTGATTATGCTTGGGTTCAGCTGAAAATCTTCCAACAATGCCAACTGCATTAGATATGTCAGGTCTTGATTGAGTTAGATAAATAAGCTTTCCAATCATATATTTGTACAATGTTTTATCAACTGCTGTGGAGTCATCATATTTTTAAAGTTTACTTCCGGTGATCATAGGAGTGCATACTAGCTTGCAATCCTCCATATTGAAAGTTTTCAATATTCCCTTCACATATTTTGACTGATTAATGAATATTCCTTTATCTGTCTATTTTACATTCAGTCCTAAAAAATATTTTATAGGACCAATCATGATTATTTCAAATTCATTCTGCATTTCTTTTGCAAATTTTGTACTAAGCTTGTCATTTCCTCCAAAGATAATTTCATCAACAAATATAGCAACTAATAGTAGTCCATCAGGTGTTTCTCTTCTGAAAAAGTTGCAATTTGCTGCTCCTTTCTTGAATCCAATCTTGGTGAGATAACCATCTAGTCTCTCATACCAATCTCTTGGGGCCTGCTTAAGTCCATAGAGTGCTTTCTTCAGTTTGCATACCATATCTGGTCTATCTGAAAGGTTAAATCCTTCAATTTTTTCTATGTATACTTCTTCTTTTAAGTCACTATTCAAAAAATCTGATTTGACATCGATTTGATAAACTTTAAAGTCTTTTAATGTTGCATATGCCAAAAACAATTTTATGGCTTCCAGTCTGCTCACAGGGGCAAATGTATCAGTGTAGTCTATTCCTTCTCTCTATGCATATCCTTTACATA
>MU227639.1:3336757-3351107 GCA_018584345.1 Thuja plicata
ATATAAATTAAATGCACATTCAGATAACACATTACACAACACATCAATTTGGTTATGGGGAAACCAAATGGTAAAAACCCTGGTGGGAATTAGCACCCACAAAGAACTATATTGTTTATAGTAATCCATGTTAAAAGATCTTTCAACCCTGTTAGGAGTTGCTTATTACAATGTTGTAGTATAGTGACCTAGTTAAGGGTCTAACCCTGTTAGGAGTCTTTTACAATAACCCTGTTAGGGGTGGTGGACTCACTTTCCAAGGACTCACTGTCCAAGTGGTGAAGGCTACAATCTTCTGGATATTTGATACTCACTGTATCAACAAGGTGAACTGCTGCTTGTGACACTGCTTGTCTGATCAGTTCCTTTTTGTGCGTTGATGCTTTAACCTCTTGTAAATCACTACAACAATCTTATCTATATTCTGAAAGCTTCAACTTCAATATCTATATTATCAACATATGAATAAATATAGTTCTACTGCTTAAACACTCTGCTCTGCTTTTCTTATCTCTGGCTTTCGCAACTCTTCTTATCACAAATGACCTTCTATAAGTACATACACCAAGTATGATATCATGGGACCTGTTAGACAACTCTTCATAACATCCTTGTTGGCTCGACTAAACACACAAGCATAATTACAACTGCGCAAGTACTAACTAAATAGGCGTGTCACTTCACTAAGTCGGCTTCACCAAATTGACCATAACTTTACAATCTTCTTGAAACATGTTTGGAACCTTTAGAGTAATATCAAAAACTCATAACTAATCATGAATATACACACGCATATCCTGATGATAGGCACAACTCCAGAAACATGTTATATACGTCGGCCTTAAATCGTTATTCCTCCAGAACTGTAACTGTCAATAACAGAATTACATATCTTTATTGAAACATCATATCTGGGTCTACATGTATGAAAATAGCATAATAAACATGTATCTATCCATGCAAGTCTTCATGTCATCATATGGATAAGTACATACAGAAGTGTTGTTGTGTATTATATGTTGTCATCAATGACAAACATACAATCAATCAACTATTCAGAATCAAATCTCCAACAGCTGCAACATCAAATTCTAGGGAATCTACTTCTTAGACTAATAATCCATTTCAAAGGAGACCAACCCATGTAGAAAGGTACAAACAATTTTTTTTCTTGGTTTCCTTGGTTATCCTAATGCAGTCCCAAATTAAATTAGAGATAGACTTCCCAAATTTTCTGAAAATAATGTCATTACTTGTGAGGAGAATTTGAAGAATTTTACTGATATGATGGATGACTATGAGATTGTACATGAGGATGTATTGATGAAAATTTGTGTTCAGTCTCTAGTTTAGGATGCTAGGGATTGGTTTAGAGGATTATCTTATGATTCTGTGGGGTATGTGGATGAACTAATTGATTGATTTAAGGAGAAATATGGTGACAGACAAATGAGGGATTCATGTTGAATGAGCTCAATAATATCAAAAAGAATCCAAATGAGGATGTTGTTGAATTCAACATAAGATTTCAAATGGTCATGCATAAAATTTTCCAAGTTATGAGGCTTGATGATAAGGTTTGTCTTGCCACCTATCTAAATGCTTTTGATTCTAAAATGGGATACCTCCTTACAGACAACAATCCTAGAAACATCAAATAAGCTTATAAAATAGTTTTCAACATTGAGACTAATAGAAGAGTGTCAGGAGAATTGGGTAGAAGGGAGGAATTGAAGCCTATTGGGAAAGAATCAAATAGGCCTTCTAATATGAAACCTGAAGAGGCGGTTAACATGAAGAAGATTTTGAATGCCATAAAATATTTTAAGCCTAGAGAGAATAGGAATAGTAAGGCTCCCAGTAATGATAATCCATCCTTTAGTAATTTTAATAGGTAGTAAAGGATCCAAAATTTCCCATATACGACCTAGTAGAAGGATGGGAAACCTATTCTCCCACAAAGAAAAGACAAGCTTGATGATAAGACTCTTGATCCTCTGCAAAGAAACTCTTCTAACATGTGTGATGATGTTTCATTATGTACAACTTTTCAATCCCTACACAATCCTGACTATTGTTTTGTTACCTTGAATATATCTATAAATGAAGCACAACAAGAAGGGGAATAGGAAGATGAATTGTATGATGACAATGGTTGTGCAATTAATTGTTCACATTTGAGGGGTGAAGAAGAATCTGATGATGAAACTAAAAACCAAGATACGGTTCCATCTAATGAAAAAGAAGAAGATGTTGATGACATAAGGTGTACTGTTGTAAGGGGTAAGGAGCCTATTGTATTAAGAAGACTTTAAAATGAAGAGATTGCACAAATCACTGCAGACATGGTTACTCAAGAAAGGAGTAATTATAATTTGAGAAATATAATAGTTGGTAGTGTTGATGGAAAACCAGCTAGTATTTTTATTAAAGAAAACAAAGTGGACACTAAGTAGATAGAGGAAAAAGAAAAACTTTCTGAGGGTGTCTAGAGAATAAAGGTTAGGAAAGAGGATAATTCAAATGGTCTAAGTGTTGTCTATAAGGTAAAAACAAAGATGCCAAAGATAAATGTTTCTCCTCTTCAAAAGGATAATAAAAGAATTGAGCCAAGCTTGGCTACTCAAGTTGAAGATGGAAATGTTGTTACTATGAAAGAAGACATCTCTGATATAAAGTACACCCATGTCTATATGGGGCAATTTTTATCACAGATCACTGTCAAGGTTCCACTATTGGAAATGATGAGGATTGAGGAACATAAAGAAAAGACTTTGACATGGGTACATAACATTTCTTCCATAAGGATTCAGAAGCTAGAAAAGAATGAGAAAATGGAAAATATAAAAGATAAATTTGATAATAAGGGGAAATAATCAGAAGAAATTGTTTCAAAAATGTCTCAAATTTATTTGAATACAAATCATGTAAACACTCCCTTGGGAGTTGTGGATCCTTTTTTCCTGAATCTAGTTATCAATGGTGAGATGATAAAAAATTGAATGATAGATTCAGGAGCATCTAATATTGTTATGACTACAAAGATAATGAAATCAATGGGATTGCAAATTGATACTCCCCATGGAAGATGTCAAGCAATGGATTCTAGCTAGAGAGGTACTTTTCATAGGTACTGTTATACACTAAATTTTATACCCTGTTAAGCGCTTGAGCCTAGAACAATCTAGTATAACATGAGAATCACTTCTAGGTTGTGGGACTTTTACTAACTGAAGTGAAGCCTCTGGGTTCTAGGTCGGTTCCTCTTGGATAATCACCTTATTTTATATTTTAACATGAAAGTAAACTTGGAAGGAAAAGGGATAGAAGGATAACTGAAGGTAAATGACTGGAAAGAAAATTTATCCTACTAGGTGATACACCAAAGGTAACTTGAATCATAATACAGTGATTAAGACTAACATGAAATCACAAATCTATCAGAACACAAATTTTTGAATAGGCTTGCATAAGTATTTCATAGAGAGGTTTGAGATGAAAAGAGGCTATTCAGAGGAAAACAATATTTCACAAATAATCACATATTCACTTGGTATAGACACGGACTATGACCTGCAAAAAAATATTCACTCCAGCAAACAGGCACATAAATGAGACAAAATGATAGGGGACTGAATAATATCTGCATACTCATCTAAATCAGATCATTCACAATAGTGCACAAATATTCCAAAAAGAAAGAGGGATCACGAGCTCCAAGCTCTCTTTAATATCAATCCCTATATTATGCTTTAGTAAGAGAAATACAAATAAGAAGGCCCAGGGACAGAGAAAATGTCACCAAAAGCCTTTATAATATCTGGAATTCAATGAGATTACAAACACAAGAAAAATTTAGGGGAAGAGTAAATTCCATAAAAATATTGTATAAGATGAAAAACCTCTCCTAAAAAATTCTAAAAAACACTTATATACACCTCCCCTAGCACATAGTCTTGGGAGTCAATTCCTCAACCAATTAGGGAAGAATTAGGGTTTTAATAGATTTTATGTAAATAATGTCAAAACCCTACAACTGATCAAGTCTACCCATCAATTTATTTGATAAATATCCCAGTCGATCTAATTACCCCTTTGAAAATATCCCATATTACCATAAATTTGAGCAAACAAATCATCTTGATCCATCTACCCACTCTGCAAGTTGAAAACGTCGCCGCCCCCATGAAAACTTGAGAAACACCATTTAAATATTTTAATTCCGACTCAAATGGTCACAGGTGGCATGGAATGCCCGATCAATGGCCCAAATTTGAAAATTTACTAACTTTAAAACATGACCATCAATCCCCTTAAAGTTACCTGCGAGCACAAGATCAGATCTTCCATGTGTCACCATGGCGTGATGACTTATAGATTAAAAAATTTCATCTTTACCATCAAGGCATTAATCCGTTCATTTGATCTTCTTTACTTGCTATCCCTTTATCTTACCTTTCCAACCTGAGACCCACAACATCATCTGCCACATGTCACCACAGCTTAATGGCTTAATCACAAGATTTTGAGCATTTTGTCTTTAAGCCTTTAAGCCCACCATTGGATTAAAATTGAGATGCATGACACATAATTTCATCCTTACCACTATGTTGGGCCTGCCATGGACACATGTCATTTAGGATTAATAGCTTGAACATTAGATCTTGATCATTTTTTCTTTAAGCCTTTAAGCTGACCGTTCGATCAAAAGGACTTGATTGGTCTTTACTTTCCTTTGTTTGACCAGCCCGACTCCACCATGAACACATTTTTCCATGGCTTAATGGCTTATGTGATAGATCATGCACATCTCTTCATTAAGTCATTAAGCTGACCATCCGATCAAACTAAACTTGATTAGAGATTACCTTATTCCTTCCAACTTTATCCTAGCCCGCCATGGACACATGTCATTCAGGCTTAATGGCTTGATCGGTAGATATTGATCAATTTGTCTTCAAGCCTTTAAGCCAACCACACAATCATAAATGAATTGCTCAATCTTTACCTTAATTACCTTGGCTCTACATTGGATCCACCGTGGACATGTGTTAGATAGGCTTAATGGCTTAATCATTAGATTATGCGCATCTCTGCATTAAGCCTATAAGCCAATCGTCGAATTGATTTTGAACTTCTTGACCTTTATCTTAGTCTCTAAATATAGCCCTAACTCTACTTTAACTTATCTTAAACCCTAGATAGCTGAATTCCTTCATGTCTCTGAGTCACCGAATCATTCCCTTAACTCTAGTTTCATTATGAGATTTCCCGCACAGCATACAATCAAGATCTGAATCAACGGATCACATTAAGTTGCAGAATGATATGGAATATTCCTCTCGGGTTGCATGACTAAGAGATAAATAAGGAAATATTAATGCGCACATGAATTATAAGAAACTTAAGTCACTCATAAAAATTAATGAAGAATTAGACCAAGTCATGAATGAGATAGGGTTTAAACATTAAATCAAAGGGTTTTTTGCACCTAGGCCTTCAAGACATGAACAAACATAAAACTAGACATAGAAATATTATAGAGAGAAAGAAAAAGACCATGAGCCATGATAGAACCATACAATATGTGACATACCCTTGTGGGAGGCTCATTTTTCTCCACTTATAGCCAAAATTGCATAGGATAGGAAATTTGGGTAACATTTTTGGCGATTTCTACTGAATGTCAGCCTGCCAGACATATAAAACTAGTGGCCTGTTGATAATTCATTGGGCAAGGATTCTGCATCTGAGCACAAAAAAACTTTTAAGAAATAGGAGGATTTAAACCATAAGGATTAACAACAAACCAAAAATAGGGAAAAGGACTGTACAAGCAGAAACAACAACTAACTGTGCACAAGCACTTGGAAGAAAGAAGGGAAAACTAACCTAAAAAGAAAAAGAGAATGCAAGAAAACCTGAAAACAAGGCTTGAGATGAAATCTATTAAAAGAGATTGGAAAGGCTTCTTCTTCAAGAGTTGATAGCTAAAATTCATTATGTTCCTTGCACTCAGTGATCACAAATGGGCCTCCCCAAAAGGAGTCAAACTTGGTATGTCTGCCATGCCTAGATCTGAATTCATCCCATTTTAGGACTATATCCCCAACATTGAAGTTTCTTGATCTAGCTCTCTTTTCAAAGCTCTTATTAGTTTTCATTTGTTGAAACTCCATATTCAGCATGGACCTTTCTCTATTCTCTTCTAATTCCATGAGCTAAGCATATCTTATTTGCAAAGGTTCTTCTTCTTCAAAGAGGAAAAGTTGAGAAGCAAGGTCTAGAGCTGGTAACTCTATTGAAATAGACAATTTAGATTCTTTGCCATAGAATAGCATGTAAGGGGAGTTACCAATGATCTTCTTGGGAGTGATGATTTCTAACCATAAGGCATATTTTAGTTTGGAGTGTCAATCTCTTTGGTTTTCTTACAGAGTCTTTTTGATTATCCTGATTAGATTCTTATTAGTAGACTCTGCCAAACCATTACCCTGGGGGTAATAATTGGAACTAGTATTTAGGTAAACACCATGTTTAATTCCCCATTCAGTGACTCTTAGGTCTGTGAAGGAAAGTGCATTATCTGATATAATAGAGTCTAGAGCTCTAAACCTATGAATTAAGTCATCATAAAATCTCAAGACAATGCTCTCATTGGCTTCCTTTAATGATGCAATAGCCTCAGTCCACCTAGTGAACTAATCAGTTGCAGTGATTATCCATTTATGGCCTACACTAGATGGGGGGTTAATCATGCCTATGAAATCAATACCCCACTTCATGAAAGGTCGGTCTGTCCTAATTGGTTGGAGGGACAGAGCTGCAGGTCTTTCTTTGTCTGCAAACATGGCACACTTCATGCATTTCCTCACATGATCATGACTATCCTAAAAGATAGATGGCCAATAGTATCCAGCCCTCGTGATCTTAAAGGCAGTAGTCCTAGGAGATAAATGACCTCCAAAAGTTCCATCATGAAATTCCTTTAG
The DNA here is from genome assembly GCA_018584345.1 of Thuja plicata. NCBI lineage: Eukaryota > Viridiplantae > Streptophyta > Pinopsida > Cupressales > Cupressaceae > Thuja > Thuja plicata. The sequence goes on from MU227639.1 coordinate 3,343,750, forward strand.
GATACCTGCCACTTGTTCTGAATCTATGTATATCAGGAGAACACCATTATGATCCTTTCTAAAAATGATATCATTAATTAGCACAATGGGGATAGATTGTAACCTATAATACCTTCTTTTGGCTAAATCCAAATTCACAAGGTACTCTCCTGTCCTTAAAAAATGAGCCATGTTAGGCAACCAACCTGTTGCCTTGGCATGTTCTTCTGTTGAATGCACAACTAAGGATGCATTCATTTGCTCTTGATTCTTTAGAGTTTCATCCTCTATCAATTGTTCACAAAGACCTCTTCCTCTAATCATCTTGGTAACTTGGATATCAATGTCATATTCCATAACTTTGGTGATCCAACCAGCTCTTTTCTTATTTAGGTCCTTGGAAAGTAGGAACTCTTTTACACTTGGATGAGTAACTTTCAATTGTACCTTACTATGAGTCAATAGATATCTAAAAATTTTAAGGCTCTTTACCACAACAAGTACATGCTTATCTATGAAAGAGTATCTTTGTTCATACTCTTCCAAAAGTTTTATAAAGAATGTAATAGGCTAATCTAATCCTTTTGAATTTTGTTGATTCAACATGGTAGAGATAGCATCAGAGCCTCCATAAGCATACAACATAAAGTCTTTATTGAAATAAATATTTAGAAAAGGAGCCTCTATCAAAGCCTCTTTGATGGTTTGGAAATTAGCCTTCCCTTCTTTGCTCCAACTAAATGATGCATTCTTTTTCAACATATATCTTAGGGGCTTCAATAAATCTGCAATGTTAGGCAAGAAATGTCTAACAAAATTGATCCTTCCTATGAAGGACTGCAGAATTTTCTTTTGATATGGGAGGGGAAGCTCTAGAATAGATACAATTCTCTCAGGGTCCACTCTAATACCTTTCTTGGATACAATATATCCCAATATTTTCCCTTCATGGACTACAAACACACATTTTTTTGGATTAAGGGAGATCCCAAACTCCCTACATCTTTCAAATATTTTCCTTAGATGTTTGATATAATCTATTGCATGTTTGGAATAAATAGTAATATCATCTAAGTAGACCAGTACAAAATTGTACATGAGGATTTTAAAAGCCATATCCATAGCCTTTTGAAAGGTGGCACCTGCATTTGACAAACCAAAAGGTATCTTCTAAGAAGCCATGGTTCCCCACTTGGTTATAAATGAAGTCTTATATTGATCTTCTTCATAAACCAGGATCTAATTGAAGCTTGAATAACCATCTAGCAATTAAAAATTGTTATGATCTAGAGACACACTATAGAATCTTCTCCATGGATGGTAATGGATGGTGATCTTTTAGGGATGCCCTATTAAGGTCCCTAAAGTCAACACATAGCCTTAGTTCCCCATTCTTATTTCTAACGGGAACAAGGTTAGACACCTAACTAGTATGCTTGATGGGGTAAATGATACCACTCTATATTAATTTGAGAACCTCCTTACGCATTAGTAGCTCAAGTTTGGGGTTGACAGGCCTTTGCTTCAGTCTAACTAGTTTGGAATTTGGTTCTAGTTCAATGGTATGTTGAGCAAGTGTTGGGTTAAATCCTTTGAGATATTCATATTACCAGGAAAAGACATCACTGAGTTCCTAGAATAATTGAGTGTAAGCCTGCTTCTCTGAATTAGTGTTCACCTTCCCAAACTTCAAGATTTTACCTGGCTCAAGCTCTATTTCAGTGCAATGTTCTTGCTGAACTACTAGGCCAACTTTACTCTTCTTTGCTTGATCATCCTTATTGAAGGTAGATTATAAGTTGAAAAGACCCTTAGGAATATTATTATATTTGAGTTACATCACTTGGTCACCATAGTTCTGCATCAACCTATCTTAATTATGCTCTGAAAAGACATCTTCTTCAAAAAAGAATTACAGAATTCACTCATCGTTATCAAATACTTGCCAATTAACATTATTATCAGGGATGGAAGGCCTGATAATTACTTTGATATTTTGTTGATCATTTTCCATTGAAATGCTATTAGGAATGTCATATTTGGATCCAACCATAGCTAATCTATCTACATTCTAATTTATTTTTCTAGGAATAGAAATAATGTTGAAAGCATGCAAATCTTCTATAGCATCCCAAACCTGATGCTTGTAATATTTCATTGTATCATTCTTGGTTTCACTTATCCCTCTTACTTGGCTAATCACCAGCTCACTTTCACCATATGTTTTTAGGGCTTTGATACCTTTTTTTCTAGCCCACTCTAGTCCATTTACTAAGCTCTCATATTCACCAGTGTTGCTAGTGCAAGAAAAACTGAATCTAAAGGTTGTATAGTATTTCTCACCTTTTGGAAAGATCAACATAGCACCACCACTAGACCCATGTCTGCTTCTAGCACCATCAAAGAATATCTCCCAAATTTCATTGCTATGATCTTTTGATTTCTCAATGTCTCCTTTAAAAATATTTGGTTCTGGGAGAGCATCCTCTTGTATCATATAATCTCCCAAACTAGCATCCCAAATAACATTGTCTTGGGCCTCTGAAGCCCTTTTTTATTCCAATTCATCTCGATATATATCTGGGATGTTTTCTATCTTAGTGTTTGTTTCTCTGATGATTGGAAAGTCATTATTATCAAGTGCAAGACAACTTGCATTGAGTACATTAGACACATAAGGTTCTATATGGTTAGCTGCTAATGACTAAGTCTTAATAGTGACCTTAGTTCCATACCTTGTATGGAAAAGCATGTGAGACCAGTCAAAAGAAAGATAGACTTCTATCTTGGCTATGAATTCTCTTGATAGACATATGGCAAAGAGTGAAGGGAAATCTATGATTTATATGTCAAGTAAGATAGAGAAATTGGGGCTCGCATGAAGGATTAAGCTTGTATCCTTGGTCAAACCTATTGTGTTTACTGATGAACCATCAAGATATGTTACCTTATTTTGGAAAGGTTCATATTTAAGTCCCAATTGGTCAGCTACCTTCTTGGGAATGACTGAACTAGTAGCCCCACTATCCACCATACAATTATGTACTAGAGAATTTCCAATAATTAATGATACACAAAAGGGGGGTGGCTTTAATTTCCTGCCTTGGATGGTATTTTCTTTGATGTTTCTACTTGGAATTTCCTTCTTTTGATTAGTGTTGACCAACACTAGCTTAGCTACATCTTTTGTGAACTTCTAAGGGATTGCTTCTTCAGACAAAGATTTCTTCAATGTTTCAGGTTGCCCTAGAATAGCTAAGGAGTCCCACGTGGTCATAGTCACATTCATTTTCTTCATATTGTCCACAATATTGAAGGGGACTACTGAGTGCACTCTTTGGTGTGTCCTTACCATCGTGGGCTCAACCCCCTTAGGAGATTGACCATCCTTGACTGGAATGGTGGGAGACATCTTTACTATGATAGGAGTAGATAGATGTGATGACTCTACATATGTAGTAGCCTTTCCTCCATATTTTTCTCGCTCCATATCTTGGGCTCTTATTTTAGACCGAGTATTGGCAGCAATTGAAGAATCATCATTTAATCCATTGAAATCTTTCCCTTCCCAATTAAAGAGGGTAGTCTCATTAGACTGTGCATCTTGTTGAGGAACTAACCCTCTAGAAGAGGCCTCTGATTGGGTATGTGATGTATTATGTACCATTAGTGATTGTTTCAGCCACCCATTCGAGCATGTATCCTGATTGTGGGTTTGATTGCAAGCAAAACACCATTCATTGTCTAAGGCCAAGTTGTTCTGACTTGGGAGAATCTCCCTAGTTGGATTTGTACAGTTGAGTGGTGCGAGATTATAAGGTTGGAATGGCCTTTGAATAAAATTTTGCCTTTGACCCTGATAATTCCCTTGATATGATGACCTACTCTACTGATAAGATTGTCCTTGAGCTTGATATTGCTGGCTAGGACCTTGGTTCTACTAAAAAGGTGGTCTAGACTCTTGATTCTATTTTTTCAAGTTGGTCAACTCATTGGTTAGAGTTTACAACAAGTTTTTCATTTCTTGTTGACCACTCTATAACAATCTATTTGTTTCTTGTTGATCACTTTTCATTGTTTGTAGTTCTTGGAAAAATCCTGCTCTTGATTCCTCATTACTAGAACTAGATTGAGGTGTTATGATAGTGGGTATAGGGGTAAATAGAGGAATTTACAGAGACATATTGGGCTGGATATTAGGGAAAATAGGCATGGGTGGCCTTGGGGATATCATACCTTCTTGAATTAAATAATTCTCAACTCTAACTACTATGTCAAAAGCCTAAGATAGTGAGGTACCTCCCATGGATTGAATCATGACAAAGATTTTGTTATTTAGAATTTTCAAGAAGTATAGGAAATTATGGTCAGGTGAAGGCCTTACAAAAATAGGAATCCTATTCCATGTATTGAGAAATTTATTATTAAAGTATGTCATCTTCTCTTGAGGATCTCTTTTTATGGTTGTGAGTTTCTCAACCAGGGATAGATAGTCTAATTTATCTTCAAAGTATTTACTAAGGGATTCCCCTAATCTATCCCATGAATCAATGGAACCAACAGCTAAAGTTCTAAACCATTCTAAAGCCTTACCTTTGAAATAAGTTTCCAACAACTTAGTAGTTACGTCCTCTTCAGTAATATCATGAACACTGCAAATAGTAGCCACATCTCTTATGTGTTCACAAGCCGTTGTTTGTTCTTCTCCTATGAAATTGGGTAGACTTTTGAGTGCTACTAAGGGCACATCATGATGTTGAGAAAAATTTAAAGGACTCCCTTGATTGAAGGGTACAAAGGAAAACTCCCTTGCCATTGTAGGGACTCTGATCTATTGAACAAAAATTGTGTGAGTTATATTTGAATTGAAGAGTGGGGTTGAATCTTCTTGTAACTCTCTAGTTAGAGATCTTTCTCTCCTTCTTGAATAGAAAATAAAAGGTCTCTCTTCTAAGGAAGGTGGTGTAGACTATACTCTCCTTGTAGGGGATGCTCTTTGAGATTCTCTTCATTTTCTTCTTGTTGGAGGAAACTAAAAAAACTCGAAAGGCTTTGAACTCCTTGTTTCTATCCTTCTCATAAAATTGAATAGGACTAGATCTTCTTGTTCTTTTTCACCAATAGAGTCTCCAGATATACTTGAAAGAGAAACCTCTTTTAAGTTTAGTACTATGCAATCATCATATCAGAGATAACATAGTCTTGAAAGATGGACTTATTTTTGTGGTCCCACTGGGCATGCTAGAATTGTTATACACTAAATTTTGCACCCTGTTAAGCGCTTGAGTCTAACAATCTAGTATAACATGGGAATCACTTCTAGGTTGTGGGACCTTTTCTAACTAAAGTGAAGCCTCCAGGTTCTAGGTCGGTTCCTCTTGGATAATCACCTTATTTTATATTTTAACATGAAAGTAAACTTGGAAGGGAAAGGGATAGAAGGATAACTGAAGGGAAATGACTGAAAAGTAAATTTACCCTACTAGGTGATACACCAAAGGTAACTTGAATCACAATACAGTGACTAAGACTAACATGAAATCCTGAATCTAGCATAACAAAACTTTCTAAATAGGCTTGCATAAGTATTTCATAGAGAGGTCTGAGATGAAAAGAGGCTATTCAAAGGAAAACAATATTTCACAAACAATAGCATATTCACTTGGGATAGACACAGACTATGACCTACAAATAGACATTCACTCTTGCAAACAGGCACAAAAATGAGACAAAATGATAGGGGACTGAACAATATACAAAAACTTGTCTAAATCAGATCAAACAACAGTGCATAGAGATACTGAAAAGAAAGAGGGCTCAAGAACTCCAAGATCTCTCTAATATCAATCCATGTATTATGCTTCAGTAAGATAAATACAAGTAAGAAGGCCCAAGGACAGAGAAAATGTCACAAAAATCCTTTGCAATATCTGGAATTCAATGAGATTACAAACACAAGAAAAATTTAGGGGCAGAAGAAATGCCACAAAAATCTTACATAAGCTGAAAAACCTCTGCTGAAAAAGCTTCTAAAAAACACTTATATACACATCCCCTAGCACATAGGCTCAGGATTTAATTCCTCAATCAATTAGGGTAGAATTAGGGTTTCAATAGATATTACATAAAAAATGTTGAAACCCTACAACTGGTCAAGTCTTCCCATTAATGCATTTGAGAAATATCCCATTCGATATGATTACCCCTTTGAAAATATCCCATATTACCATAAATTCCAGCAGATGGATCATCTCAATCCATCTACCCACTCTACAAGTTGAAAATGTTGGCAAGTTGACTTCCTGAGGAAGCATAACTTATTTTGTGTTGTCAATCATGGCAACAAATTCATACTAAGTTTCTGTCCAAGATAACTTAGAAGATAAAATGACTAAGTACAAAATACAGAACAAGACAGAAAGATACAGAGATCATCACATCAGTGCACATGTTAGAGATCACACCAGAGAATTCGTGCTTAGGTATATACTCTATGATGTATATACGTGCTATATCCAAATGTGTAAGGTATAGAACATCACTACGGAAAAGATACAGATATATTAGTACACTGCAGTCTAGGAAACAGTTCAGAATACAGAGCACAGAAGCTGACTACTGTTTTGATCAGCGTGTATTATTTTGTGATGATAAGGCTAAGCACCTTTAGTTATAATTTTTTTATGATGTAATTAATGTTATTGTATACACACTTGAGCCGACTTGTTCGAAAGCATTGTATATTTTGTTAAGAGGCCGACTAAGTGTTATGTGTTGGGTCGTGCCTATTCATTTGTAAAGATATAAGTATGTAATGTATTGTTATGTTACACCGTGAAAGAGAAGTTGATTATTATGCTAGAAGAGGTTACAGAGGGATAGTATAATGAAGTCAGAAGATGATATAGCTCTTTGAAGGAGTTAGAGCATCTACGCATACACGGAACTGATCAGACAACAGTCTCACTATAGTAGTTCATTTTTGATATAGTGCATATCAACATTCAGAGGGTTGTAACCTTCATATTATTTGGGTAGTGAGCCACACACCCCTAGCAGGGTTTTTGTAAAAGACTCCTAACAGGGTCCGACCCTTAACCAGGTCATTGTACTCAATTTGTAAAGACTGCTTCTAACAGGGCAAAGGAACTTTAACAGGTTCATTATACCTAGTACAATATTTTGTGGGTACTAATCCCCACTGGAGTTTTCCTCTGATCAAGGTTCTCCATAATCGTATCATGTGTTATGTGTTCATGTGTTATGTTTCTTTGGATGCACATTTGATATATGTTTAATTAGCTAAAATATAATTAACAAGATAAACACTGATTCACCCCCCCCCCCCTCTCAGTGTTTCTAACAATTGGTTTCAGAGC
>MU227639.1:3351533-3371172 GCA_018584345.1 Thuja plicata
CTGGAATTGGAAAACATAAAGAAGAAGTTGGAATCAGAATTAACAGAAGCAAAGTATAAAATTGATAAACTTCACACAAGTTCAGATTTGATTCAATCCCAGCTCAATGCACAAAGGAAAAAGGGGAGCACTATAGGTCTTGGATTCAATACAGCACAAGATGAAATCAAATCATCACAAGAGAAAGAAAAAACATTTGAAGCATCTTCAAAAGCTAAGAAAGTTGAAGATACTACATAGGTTATATCTGAACCACCAAAAATGGAAATCAGACAAGTTAATAGAACTTGTTATGCATGTAACAAACATGGGCATTTGGAAAGAGATTGTAAAGAGGTAAGACCTTTTAATGGATATTGTTTCTCATGTAATAAATTTGGTCACAGGGCTATACATTGCAAGACAAGTCATAAGAATCAACATCAGCAGAATCACAGAAGAATGAATCAAAACAATCAGAGAAATCAACCTCAAAAGATTTTGCAGAACATTACATGTCAGATATGCAACTACAATGGACACATAGAAAAACAATGCATCATGATGAGCAAGAGCATCAGACCTCCTATCATTTGTCACACATGTGGAAAGGCTGGACATATCACAAGGTTTTGCAGATCCAAAACTCAGAAGCAAGATGAACCTAAAAAGTCACTATTTGAAGAGAAAGGAGAAGTCAATTTTATCAAAGCAAATGAAGATTCAAGAAAAATTTGGGTTGAAGTAAAGAAGGACAAGAATATTGACCAAGTAGTTGTTGCATCCTCAGTGGACGCACCCTCTACTTCTGCTTGAATAAGACCTTCTTGGTCTTAGGGGGAGCTATTCTAGCTCAGAACCCCTACGCGGTTGGTGTACTCACTTTCTGAGTATGTTCCTTTGGATTCATGGTTAAAATCTTAGATAACAGCTATATGCATTCACGCATTATCTGAATTGCATCAGGATCAAAATTTGAAAATCTCTATGTATGTTTGCAAGCATTAAATGCGGTAGATCATATAAAAGAAGTTCATATTCGATCATTCTCACATTTAAATTCGAAGAGCAAGAAATTGAAGAGCATTGGAGCACTAAGACATCCAAACATGAAGGAATAGCAGTTTGAAAGTTGGAATGAATGGTTAATCAGTTTGAAACAAATCCCTAGCCGTCGCGCCATCTCAGAATTTTGTAGAAACCCTACTTAAACAATCACCAAGTAAGTATGGTGACCCCAATTGTATTTGATGTAGCAGAAAGGAAGAGATTCATATTTAAGAAGCATCCATTCAAGTCTATATTGGATGATGTGGAAGGAGCTCTCTCTAAAACCCTGATTGGCATTGTTCACATGGAAGATATCCATGCATACATATACTGCAAGAAGGAATTACTAGGAGATGATAATATAGCTTCTCACATGGCATCAATGCTAAATAAGGACTTCACATTCAAAGATGAATTCGCACACCTACAAGATAACCCTATTATCGAGTATTCGAATGCGCATGAGTTTGAAGAACTAGAATGGGTGAAAATCCTATTGATAAGAATTCATGATGATCTATTTTGGATTGGTGATGTCCCTGTCCGTATCACCACAGACCTAATCCATTAGTTGACTAGACTTCCAATGACTGGACCATTATTTCCCACTGGTAAAGATGTTAAGAAGAAGATTGAGAAAGTTTGTTTTTGAAGAAGTGATAGGCATGGTATGACAGTAATCCCATCAAGGAGGATGACATCAAACTCATGACAATGATACTTGGTTACAAGTTCCAGCAAGAAAGCAGGTTGAATAGTGTATCAACAGCAATAGTACTTGCAGCAATCAGAATAGTAAAGGACAACACCCAGTACAACCTTTGTGAAATCTTGCGTGATCAGTTGATTGAGAATATCAGAATCATCAAGCATGACAGAAGCAAGACATTCAGGATTGGATCACTAATCATATATTTGTATCATCATATAGTAGGTAAGGTTGCAGATCTCTATTTAGACAAAGGCAAACCTACAATGACTCAAATATCTCTCAAAGCCACAGTAGAAAGTAGTGCAAGAGATAAAATGGATATGGACATAAAGATATTTAGGGTAAAAATGCAAAGTAGGTACAGACTATCTGAGAAAATAGTTGAGAATTACAGGGATACAATTTGTTTTATGGTTGAAACAGATTGCACATGCATGGAGGTTGTTGAGCCTAGAACTAAGTGGATTCATCCACTAGGATATGAAGTTGAAGACCATGTGCTAGAGGGATATGTGTAAGTCCTATTGTCAGCACCTAAAGACCCCAATGAACCTAGATGGGGTACATACAGAGAAAAGACTGATGAAGTGGACATTGAACTGAAACTTGTTGTTAATAAAAGGAAAGCATCCAAAACTACATCTAATATACTAAAAGCTCATGGAGTCACTTGAGAATATTTGAATAAGGCTAAAGAAGCCAAAGTTGCTAAAGTTAAGATTGAGAAGACTGATGAAACTCAGAAGAAGAGGCAGAAGAAAAATGAGGAGAGTACATTTGCACCTGCTACCACCATTGACTTGGATACTTATCCACCTTCTGTTTCTAGCAAGAAACCTAGAGGAAGGAAGCAAGCTTCCACAGGTCATCCATCTTCAAGAACCACAAGGAGCACTACAAAGAATACACAAGCACCTCCTGAGGTAGGTTTTAGACCAAGCTTGAACATATTGAAGAATAGGATTATAAATGAAGGTAGACTGGATACACTTTCAAAGGTCTATTACAAATATATAGAAGTTGATAAGACAGAGATACATTACATGGTCATATCTCATATGATCAAGTTCAAGAAATTAGTTCTTGAACTTAAGACAGTGATACCAGATAACTTATGGAATGTATTGGAAATTATGAAAAGACATGCTATTGAGGAAGACATGAAGATTAGAGAAGAAACTTTGGATAATCTTCTCCCTATTTGTTCACATGATGAGAAGGCTATTTTGCTAGATCTTGTAAAGCCTCATCTCTAAAGTAAGACAAGAACTCTGCAGATAATGAACAAAGAGTATGAGAAGGTTGGTAAGGAGACTGAAAAGGCATTTTCCCAAGTCTTTATAGAAAGACACATGTATCCACCAACAGAGCCTATAGAAAAAGCTACTCCAGCTCCTCACAAAAAGGATACAACTCCAAAAATTCAGACTACACCCATGAAAGGTCCACAGGTCTCTGCGCCCATAGTAACAATAACTTCTGAGACAACTAAAGATACAGAAGATAATATAATAGTTGACAATGTCAATATATCTATGACAACTTCTGATAATGATATGAATAAGGTTGATGAAGCAATGAACATTGATGATACATCTCTACAATAGAATGAAGTTCCTTTGATTGATCTAATAGATTTGGATAAGGAGAAAGACACTCAAGTTGATGAGTCACTAGTCAAAGAGGTACATATCAAAAGTGAATGTGTAGACACAAGTCAGAATACTATTCTTTCACCATCCACCTCATTGTTGTCAAGGTTAACTCCTGACTCAGCTAGTTTTGACACATGGGAAGAAGAAGACCTCATTAAGATCAGCATCCTTGCCATGGAAAAGGCAAAGGAGAAACATGTGGTGAGGAACCCACATTTTATTGAATCAATAAACATTCTAAATGAGTTAGTTCCTGCTAACAAGAAAGTTGCAAAAGTTCAAACTATTGAACATGTGGATAATGTACTAACAAACTTCAAGTCACACTTCACCTGCTTAGTAGAGATAGCTACTAAGATTGCAAAAGATGAGTATAAGAAGGAAAGATTGAATGAAGTAGTGAAGAACTTTACCTTGGATCTGAAATCTCTGAAGATTGGACAGTCCATACTAAAAGAGTTGGCAGAAAAAGGGAAGAAAGCCATAGCAAACTGCATGGATAGAGTGAAGCTCACCTCTGAGCACACCAAAAAGATAGCTGAAGTAGAGGAAATGGTGGAAAACATAAGAAAGTCTATTGAGAATTCCATGCAGGAAATGAACATATGCAATAATGTCTACCAAGGACAACTAGACAAAATTGAGAAGGCAAAGATTGAAATAAGCAAGATAAGAGTTAGACAAACTCAGTTGAGAAATGCTCTTTCTCCTTCATTAGTAGTTCTTATTGAGAACATCAAATAGATAGATGACACAATGAAGACTTATGATCAAGATCCTTGCTTGGATCTATTGAAAATGGAGAAGTTAACATATGCTTTATGCGCACACCTCCAAACAGTGGATGCAATGAAAGCATTTTGGCAGAAAGAGATTCAGTCTCTTCAAGTTGTGTACCCTGATGTATATATGGAGTAAGTATGAAGAATTATAGTTTTTTTTTGCACACCTTTGTCATTCATGTCAAAGGGGGAGTAGTATATAATGTGTATATGTGGAGTAGTATATATGTATATATCATTAAGTTATGATATACAGTCATTTTTGAATGAAATCATTTTGAGTAACTTAGCCACATTCCTTTGTTGCCATAAATGAAAAAGGGGGAGATTATTGGCAAGTTGACTTCCTGAGGAAGCATAACTTATTTTTTGTTGTAAATCATGGCAACAAATTCATACTAAGTTTCTGTCCAAGATAACTTAGAAGATAAAATGACTAAGTACAGAATATAGAACAAGACAGAGAGATATAGAGATCAGCAAATCAACGCACATGTTAGAGATCACACCAGAGCATGTGTGCTTAGTTATATACTCTATGATGTATATACATGCTATATCCAAATGCGCAAGGTATAGAACATCAGTACAAAAAAGATACAAATAGATTAGTACACTGCAGTCTAGGAAATAGTTTAGAATATAGAGCACAGAAGCCGACTACTATTTTGATCAGCGTGTATTATTTTGTGATGCTAAGGCTAAGCACCTTTAGTTATAAGTTTTTTATGATGTAATTAATGTTATTGTAAACACACTTGAGCTGACTTGTTTGGAAGTGTTGTATATTTTATTAAGAGGCCGACTAAGTGTTATGTTTTGAGTCGCGCCTATTCATTTGTAAAGATATAAGTATGTAATGTATTGTTATGTTACAGCGTGAAAGAGAAGTCAATTATTATGCTAGAAGAATTTATAGAGGGATAGTATAATGAATTCAAAAGATGATATAGCTCTTTCAAGGAGTAAGAGCATCCACGCATACACGGAACTAATCAGACAATAGTGTCACTATAGCAGTTCATTTTTGATATAGTGCATATCAACATTCAGAGGGTTGTAGCCTTCATATTATTTGGGCAGTGAGCCTAGGAAGTGAGCCACACACCCCTAATAGGGTTTTTGTAAAAGACTCCTAATAGGGTCTGACCCTTAACCAGGTCATTGTACTCAATTTGTAAAGACTGCTTCTAACAGGGCAAAGGAACTTTAACAAGTTCATTATACCTAATACAATATTTTGTGGGTACTAATCCCCACCAGATTTTTCCTTTGATCAAGGTTCTCCATAATCATATCATGTGTTATGTGTTCATGTGTTATGTTTCTTTGGATGCACATTTGATATATGTTTAATTAGCTGAAATATAATTAACAAGATAAACATTGATTCACCCCCCCCCCCCNATAAACATTGATTCCCCCCCCCCCCCCTCTCAGTGTTTCTAACAGAAAATGTTTCCACCACCATGAAAACCTGAGAAACACCATTTAAATATTCGAATTCAAAATCAAATGGTCATAGGTGGCATGGAATGCCTAATCAACATCCCAAATTTGAAACTTTACTAACTTTAAAACATGACCATCAATCCCCTTTAAGCTACCTGTGAGCAAAAGATCAAATATGCCACACGTCACCATGGTGTGATGGTTTATAGGTTAAAAAACTTCATCTTTACCATCAAGGCATTAAACCAGAAGTTTGATCTTCTTTACTTGTTGTGCTTTTATCTTACCTTTCCAACCTGAGACCCATGATGTCATCTGCCACATGTCACCACGGCTTAATGGCTTAATCAATAGATTTTGAGCATTTTGTCTTTAAGCCTTTAAGCCCACCGTTGGATTAAAATTGAGTTGCACGACACATAATTTCATCCTTACCATTGTGCTTGGCCCACTATGGATATGTGTCATTTGGGCTTAATGTCTTGAACATTAGATCTTGATCATTTTGGTTTTAAGCCTTTAATTCGACCATCTGATAAAAAAGGACTTGATCGTTCTTTACTTTCCTCTATTTGACCAGCCCGGCTCCACCATGGACATGTGTCGCCATAGCTTAATGTCTTATGTGATAGATCATGTGCATCTCTACATTAAGTCATTAAGCCAACCATCTGATCAAACTTAACTTGATCAGAGATTACCTTATTCCTTCCTAATTTAGCTTGGACCTAGTCCATGGACACTTGTCATTTAGGATTGATGGATTGATTGCTAGATCTCGATCAATTTGTCTTCAATCCTTTAAGCCAAGCACATGATCAGAAATGAGTTGCTCAATCTTTACCTTAATTAACTTAGTGCTACATTGGACCAACTACGGACACATATCAGATAGGCTTAATGGATTAATCATTAGATCATGCGCATCTCCGCATTAAGCCTCTAAGCCAACCGTTAAATTGATTCTAAACTGCTTGACCTTTATCTTAGTCTCTGAATTTAACCCCTAAATCTTCTTTAACTTATATAAAACCCTGGGTACTTGAATTAATTCATATCTCTGAGTCACTGAATACTCCCCTTAACTCTAGCTTCATTATTTCCCGCACATCATACGATCAAAATCTGAATCAATGGCTCATGTTAAGTCACTAAAATATATGGAATATTCCTCCCAGGTTGTGCGACTAAGAGATAAACAAGGAAATATTAATGTGCACATGACTTATAAGAAATTTAACTCACTCAAAAAAAGTAATGAATAATTAGACTAGGTCATGAACAATCTAGGGTTTAAACATGAAATCAAAGTGTTTTTTGCATCTAGTCCTTCAAGACATGAACAAAGGAAAAACCAGACCTATAAATATTTCAAAGAGAAATAAAAAGACTAGGAGCCATGATAGAACCTTACAAGTTGGGCTCTACCCTTGTGGGAGCCTCATTTTTCTCCACTTGTAGCCAAAATTTCATAGGATAGGAAATTTGGGTAACAGGTACTATAAAAGCTCTACCTTATAAACTAGTTGCATATCCAGAAAAGGTGCTAACAATGATTTTCCTAGTGGTTTATATTCCTCCCCAATATGGAATTCTATTATCAAGAAAGTGCAGTGCTTCAGTGGGAGGAAGTATTCAATGTGACTTATCTTTTTCAACTTTTGACATTGTTGGTAAAAGTGTTAAGGTGTCTAGGGAAACTAGAACTCCTCACATGATTGAGGAAAATGAGGATGAGAGTATGAATTGTTTCTTGGACACTGATATTGGATCTTTTCAAGTGAAAGATAGGAAGATTGAAGGATAATTCTAGCATATGCTTTAATCTGAGGAAAAGGAAAATCTTGCAGACCAACATGACTTATAGACTATGTATTTTCATGGTGCAAGCTCAAAAGGAAAATGCACATGGATGTGAATATTAGATATACATTGCATAAAATAATTAGCATTGATCAATATGCTTAATGTAAGTTTCGATATTATGAGTATGCAGTATAGATAAGGTCACAGCTCCCCCACCTCTTTGATGAAATCCAGGAGGATGTTCATGCCTAGAGTGGGAGGATGTGAGGCCTTCCCCCGTCTGACATAATCTTAACACTATTTCTCATTTATATGTTCTCTTGTCGATACAGATTTTGTTATAGTCAGACTTTTGGGACACATGTATTACTTTATGGATCTGTGGAATCCTTTGCTTGTATACAACACCTGATTATGTAATCGGGGAATTTATTAGATACTTTGTGTGAGTGATGCAAATTTATGTTTAAGACTTAGTTTTGATGGTTTTGTATATTGGATTAGTATGTGGATGTTAGATGTAATCAAGATGCAGATTTATTAAGAGTATGTCTATGCATATGGAATAGA
The DNA here is from genome assembly GCA_018584345.1 of Thuja plicata. Classification (NCBI taxonomy): domain Eukaryota; kingdom Viridiplantae; phylum Streptophyta; class Pinopsida; order Cupressales; family Cupressaceae; genus Thuja; species Thuja plicata. Next base: position 3,359,540 of record MU227639.1, read on the forward strand.
TGTAGATATTGTTAAAGTTCAATAAATCTTTGATACAAGTGTGAGTGAATGTGTGTTTGACTTACATTCTGTATTCTATTGTTTTTATGTGTTGATTTATTGGACCTACTGATGGGTGCAATGAGTGTGCAGAAAATTTAACCATGGTACTAATCGGGGATTCAGGAATGGACCTATGTGAAAACTGTGATGCTAAGGCCCTGTCTATATAAAGAGACATGGACCTTGTTGTATTGTCTTTTTATTCGTAAAAGTGTGGTGTATGATTGTAATTTATTTAATTAAGTAAATGTGTAATAATTCATGCTCATGTGAAATTGTTGTGTCACTTGACACGTGTGCATTCTATGTGTTGGCATGGCCAGTGAATGTGACTAGCATAGGCTTAACTTTACCCAAGAGTTACCTAGTATAGTCCCAATGCTTACCCTAAGGTTTACGAAGATAAGATTGAGATGATTTTGAGTCAAGAGAGATTAGATTGAGTCTTGAGGGTTGGAATTTCGAGAGTTAACCTTGGGTGGAGTTTAGGAGGGTCATTTGGAATCCTAGGGAGTAACTAGGGTCAAAACTAACTACCCCACTTGGTACCTTAGGGGCTAGGGGTCATTTTCAGCCTATTAAGAGTCTTCAAACTCATTTATGACTCCCCTAAAGTCACAATTTTGGGAAGTGGAGAATTTGGAGAAATGGAAGACTTTGGTTAAGCCATCCCTTCTTTCCTCACAAATATTTAAGTCCATTTATGAAGAAGGAAGTGGGGAGAGTATATGGATCATAGTCTTCCCTCCATTTATGACTCCTAATATTTTAGGAAGAATGCCTATTTAAGGAAGGCCTTAGAGGGAGTTTTGGGTACACACCCACTCTCTACCTTTAGAGACAGATTCATTTGTAGGAGTAAGACTTGAGAGAAGGAGGAAGGATGAGAAGGAGAAGCTCTTCACAAACCTCCTTGCATTTACCATAGCTTGGATTTGAGGTGAGTTTCTTAATTATCATAGTTAGGAGCAGTTCTTGTTTTCTTTTGTACATAACTTCAGAGATTCATGATTAAAGTTTATGTCATTGTTTTTAGCTCCATGGGTTTTCATGGAGTTTATGTGTTAAGTCTTGTATTTATTTTGTGATTATTTTTATATGGGGTTCTTCAAGGCTTATTCTCCCTTGGGAGGGTTAAGTATCCTTGATGGGGTGAAATTTAGTGATCTACCCAAGTAGTGCAGAGTCTTCCATGTGTGGAGGGATGTACATGGGTATATGGGTGCCCATGATGCCAAGAATCCCCAATGGAATTTGGGGTTCATAAGAAAATTTGGAAGGCTTGAAGCCATAAATTTTTTTGTGAAAGAAAGGTAAATTTACTCCAGTTGCTGCCATAGGGCATGGAGGTGAAGGGTAGAAATTTGTTCATGAGTCCATGTGTAGCCATGGAACAAGATTATATATGTGATACTTAGGATTGTTGAGCCCATGTGTGGCCTATTCCTAGTGTACATATTTTTTATTATTGGATTTCTCCTCTTGTGGTAGTGCTCTTTCACCCCTTTGTTTCAGGTCTTTTGGAGACCTACGTATATCCTTGGGTATTGGGAATTTTCTTGTGTTCCTATTTTCTGTTTCATGGTTGTTATGTGTGTATGTATCCTAGTTTAGTTCTGGATCCCCTAGCTCAGGGGTGGCCTTAAAAAGGCCTAGGTTGGGAGGTGAGCCTCCATGGTCAACCTTGATGTTCATATGCAGGTTCTGGGAAAGATGCTGGAAGTGTAGCTGGTGTCTTGGAATCTTGGTTGTAATCCCTTTTTCAAAGTCACTTTCTGGTTTAAAGTTTTTCCTTGAAATGTTTAAAGGGATTTGGGAGTCTGTAATTCCCTTGTAATGAAGTCACTTATGTATTCCAAAGATGTATTTATTAATTGTATCAATGAGAAGAGAATTTTTTCTTAATATTATTGTATTAACATCTTTCTCCAAATAGCTTAGTAGGTGTTTTATTAATGTATAGTAGATAGAAATTGTATTCTTACTTAACATTCAAAATAAAAGAAAACTTGTTCTATATGCTTGTATCATTAGTTACATTATGGGCTATTTCAAAAATAGTCTTATTGATGATCTAGTAAACTAATAAGAAAATCTTAAATCTATAACATTAATTAATATTGTTGATTAAACTTTCAGTTAATTTAATCTATGCTTTTCATAGGTGTAGAACAGGTTTCATCTCCTATAGTTAACTTAATAGGATTAAAGAGAAATTTGTGTTCATTAGGTTAAGGTTTTAGTGCCCAAATTTTGGGGCATGATAGAGTTGGTGTGGGAGTTTTTTTGATAGCTCCTAGTGGTAGGACTTTCAAGTTCTCTTTCACTTTGTTGTTCACATGTACCAATAATATTGTAGAATATGAGGCTTTTTTAATAGGATTAAGGTTAGCCTCAAGACATAAAATAAGAAATCTTAGAGTAATTGGAGACTTTGAATTAGTAATTTTTAAAATAAGATCCAAGTATGCTTCAAAGAATCAGAGACTAAAGCAATAAAGAAAAATTGTTTGGGATGAAGTGGAAATTTTTGATGCATTTTGCATTGACTGGATGGATAGAAGTCAAAACAAAATGGCAGACTTGTTGGCCAACACTGATTTGAGGCCAGAAGATATCACATTTGCAGGAATATCTGAAATAGAGGTTTAATCCAGGCCTTCCATAACAAACAAATTTGAAACTTGGAAGGTCTTTAAAGATGATTTGGATATTCTGATATTTTTATATTTTGAATCAAACTTTGGAAATAAAGAAATGTATTTTAGTGGAAATGTGGAGACCTTGGATGGTAAAGATACTATTTTTGGTAAGGAGGTTCTTCAACTAAAATCAAATAGAGTTCCAAAGGGATTGGTTGTGCTTGAGAAAGATTTTGATAATAAGGACAAGCCCTTTTCTACAAGGACTGTGAGAAAGCTGGAGGATTTGGAAGAAGTGAATTTAGGGATAGCTGAAGCTCCTAAAAAGATATACATTGGTAAAAGGTTTTTTGCTAAACTTAAAAAAAAATTAGTTGATCTTCTCAGGAAATATAAGCATGTTTTTGCATGGTTTTATGATGATTTGAAAGCATATACATAAGATCTCTTCAAACATGAGATTCCTTTAAAAGAAGGCACAAAGCCTTTTTGACAAAAGTTGAGGCCTGTTAATCCCACCCTAGCACCAAAGATGCAAGAATAATTAAAAAGGTTGAGGGATGCTACAATTGTAAAACCTATCAGACATTCAACAAGGATATAAAACTTGGTACCAGTGAGAAAGAAAAATGGGGACATTAGACTCTGTGTAGACTTTAGAAATTTGAATATCAATTCATTAAAGGATAACTATGGTTTGCCCAATATGGAAGCTATGCTACAAAGATTCATTGGCTTTGAATTTATGTCAATGTTGGATGGATTTTCAGGATATAATCAGGTCATGGTCAAGGAATTGGAACAATTCAAGAATGCATTCACCACACCTTGGGGAACTTATGTAAATGTCAAAATTCCTTTTGGCTTGACAAATGCTAGGGTGAACTTTTGGAGAGCCATGGATGTAGCATTTTCAGATTTCATAAATAAATTCTTAGAATTTTACCAAGATAATCTTATAGCTTACTCAACTAAAAAGGATCAACATTGTGGTCATCTTGAGAAAAATTTTGTTAGAGCATTGGAGTATGGGGTTTCTTTTAACCCAAAGAAGTGTGTTTTTGGGGTCACAGAGGGAGATATTTTAGGGCATATTGTATCTAAAGATGGAGTTAGGATTGACACTAAAAGAGTAGATGCAATTGATATAATTCCTCATCCCAAGAATGTCAAAGGCATTCAATATTTCTTTGGCAGGTAAATTTCTTGAGAAGATTTATTACAAACTTTGCATAAACCAATATTCCAATTTCAAAAATGATGAAGAAAGGAGATAAGGTGGAATGGAATGAAGAAGCATCTAAGGCCTTCTTAGGTATTAAATAGGCTATCAAAGATGCTCCTATTTTGAGAACACCTGATTATAGTAAGCCTTTGTAGATCTTCTCCTTTTCTTCATACAATGTTGTTGCTGAAGTATTGTTACAAACAAATTTAGAGGGATTTGAACAACCCATTTCCTTTTTCATTAAGTATTTACAAGTAGCAGAATTAAAGTATGATATCATGGAAAAACAAGCATATGCTCTGGTTAAAATTTTCAAATCTTTTATATGTTATTTGGTAGGAGCAACTATAATTTAGCATGTGCCTAGTGTTGTTGTGAACGACATTCTGGTCCAATGGGAAGTTTTAGGAAAGAGGTGTAGATGGATAAATAGGATCCAAGAATCAAATATTGATATTCATATCAAAAATTTAGTCAGAGGCCTAGGACTTTTAGAGGCCTAGGACTTGCAAAACTTATGGCTCGGAGCTATTTAGATGCTAATCATATAGACATGCTAGAAGAAGAGAAAAGGACTTATATCTGTGATATGGATTGTTATGAATGGTATAGGGATATCATGAGATACCTGAAAAAAATGATATTACCACCTGAAATGGTTGAAAATAGGAGGAGAACAGTTAAGTTGCATTTTTTTAAGTATGAAATAATTCATATTCAATTGTGGTGGAGCAATGAAGGAGTATTGCTCAAATGTGTAGACTATGACAGATCCAAGAACTTATTGGAAAAAATGTATAATGGTGCATGTGGGGGCCATTACATGGCTAAGACTACTGAACATAAGATTATAAGATCTAGTTTCTGGTGGTCTACTATCTTCAAAGATGCTCATAATTATGTTAAAATATGTGATGCTTGCCAAAGGTTTGTAGGTAAACTTAAGTTTGGTGGGAGTTTACCCTTGAAGCTTGTTACAGTTTTTTGGAAAGTGATAAATTTTATAATTTAAGAGTTAATTTTTGTTTTTCATTTATGGAAACACATCTGGCACATTGATCAATTGAATTGAAGTTAATTTTTGGTGATTCAATTCTGGAATCGACTAAGTACAGAAGCATTAATACAGAGTTATTTTGGGTATCAAAGATTGAGATCAATGAGTTATGACAAGAAATATTAGAGGAAGATACTATGGGGTATGTATGACCTACATATAAGATTGATTTGATTTTGGTGATGATTATAGAGAGTTAGAGAGATTTGAAGATAGGTGACAACAACATAACAGTGAATTAGAGCAGTTGAACTGTAGCGATGATTTGGGGAGTATGATGTGGACTCCTAGAAATTGGATTATGATTGTGGACAATCTATATTTGGGTTATGTAAGAGTGACAAATATGTATTTACTCTTTGCATTATTAATTATGTTTTTTATTGAGAGACTACTATGTAATATTGGTTATATGAGTCGACTTGATAATAAGATATATATATATATATATATATATATATATATATATATATATATATATATAAAGANTATATATATATATATATATATATATATATATGAAGATATTTTGTAAAGTGAAGATATGGAGAGATATGGAATGGGATTGGAAGATTGATGTGCGAATGGTAGAGTAGAGAATGTCAGAGATCATTAGAGAACTATGACTGGAACCATCTAAGCATTGAAGATGCTTGTTTTTGTTCATTATTGAAGAACACTTTGTAACACAAGTTTTGTTGTAAGATTTGTAAGCTCAATTGTCCCCTAACAGGGTGTTGTATACCTTTAATAGGGTTGTATTCCTCTAATATGTAATTGTACTATGTAATATTCAGCTCCTAACAGGGATAGGTCTCGTAATAAGGACATTATACTTTAGTGCATGCTTGTGGGTACCATCCCCACTGGGCTTTTCCCTTTTCCAGGGTTTCCTTGACAAAAAATAATGGTGTTATGAGTTGTGTGTTATTTTTTTATGCTCTTTTCATTTCAGTAAGTTTATGGTTTATGTGGAATTGGTTTAAAGTTTATTTTAAGTTTTGTAATACTGATTCACCNATACTGATTCCCCCCCCCCCCCCCCTCATTATTACTTAATCCTAACAATTTCTATCATAGCTTTTGGCCCTTGGAGAGAAATCTTAACAGCATAAGGGAGATCAGAATGGATTCAGATAACTTGTAAGAGAAATTTGAAGCTGCACTTGAAGACCTTGATAAAGAAAAGGCAGAAAATGATGACTTGAGATTTAAATTAAGGAGAGATGATGGATTCATCAAGAAACTTAAAGACCAGATTGAGCTTACTAGAAATTAGAGACAAGATCTTATGGTTCAGATAAAACAAGATTCAGACAATGACAATTCAGATCAGATAAAGAAACTTAAACAAGAGAATGATGCTTTGAAGCTTGAGAATGAAGCAATGCCTAAAGAGATTCAACAAGAAAAAGATTGAAGAAGATTTGAAAATACAAATGTTCTGATGGAACAAATGAATAATGAGGCTTACCATTACAAGAACAAGTATCTAGAATTGGAGAAATACAATCAGATCATAAAGGGTGAACTTGTTGAGACAAAGAAACACATTGAGAAACTTCACATGAGAAGTGACTTTATCGATGAACAGAGAGAAAAATAGAAACCTAAGGGAGATATGAATAGTATTGGCTTCAATGAAGCTGAAATTTCCAATAATCAAGAAGAGAAACCAAATGCAAAGATTGATGCAGAAAAACCTACTCTTTAAAAACCTAAAGAACATATCAGACCTTTCATAGGTAGATTTTTTGGTTGTAACAAGTTTGGACACATGAAAAGAGATTCCAGAGGTAATGTCCCTTTCAAAACCTTTTCTAGTTATTATTTTAACTATAATGCATATGGGAACAAGAAGACAGAATGCATGAAACCTAATCAGACTAGATATAGACAAGACAATAGAGGAGAACCTACAGTGAAACCTACATGCTACAAATGTAATAACATTGGATACATTGTGAAGTATTGTAAGCTACAAGTAAATTAGGATAGAAGACCTCCTATATGTTACAAATGCAAAAATCCAAGTCATACAGCAAAGTTTAGTAGGTATAATGGAGTTAATAATAGAAGAGTGCCACCTACTATAAATACAACGAAGAATCACAATGATATTGGTAAAAGTCTTGTAGAACTTAAGAGTGGTTTTGATAGTTGTTTCAAGAAATAAAAAGATAATAGAAGTGGTAAGATATGGAAAATCAAAGAGAAAATTGAGATAGTGGTTCAAGGAGAGACTGTAGATGCTACTGGATCCTCGCCTGATGCTAGAAAAACATAATTGACCTAATTGGTTAAGCATGGCCTTAGGGGGAGCATTGGATGAGCACAATGGAATATATCCAGCCCATGATTATGTGGATTAAGCTCTAGAAATCTTAGGTATGATTTTTTCTGACATCATAGAACGTTATCTAAGAGCACAATATCGAACAATGCATATCTTATGATCGCAATATTTATGACTGACTAGACAGTATTGGGTAATGTGAGTTTTTAACACTTAAAAATGTATAAATAACCTGATGGTTATCTATTTCCTTACTATTTGAAGAGAATTGACCTAAGGAAATTAGAGAGTAGAGAGATTCAGACTATCTAACATTTACTTTCTGTGATCAATCGAAGCAAATACTCAGAATGCAATGTGTAAAAGTTATTTACATCTACAAAAGCTATGGATGCACCTTTGATATATGATGTGGTGGATAGACCTAGATACAATTTTAAGAAACATCCTTTTAAGTCATGTGAAGATGACCTTGAAGGAGCACTTTCCAAGACCCTGCATGGTGTCTTTCATGTAGAAGACATTAGGGCATACATTCATTGCAAGTATGACATACTAGGTGTTGATAATATTGTTACCCAAATTTTTACATGCGGGATAGAAGTCATAAAATTTAAAAATTTGCATAAAGAAACATCTCTTTGACATTACTGTTTAGCCAATGCAAATGAAATACATTGCTATTACATTCATATTATCAGACAATTTTTGTACTCTAAGTTTTGATCAAATTCACAATTTCAAATTTATAAACGATCATTACATTATGCATTCATACTAAATGTATTAGACAAGTGTTCCTTCAAGGTCACATCTTGCATACTGAAACTTAGAGGAAATATGTAGAAAAGAAAGTAAGAAGGAAGCATGATGAAGTCTAGGGTCTATGTATTACCTTTAAGAGGTCTTCTAGTTTTTTGAGTTGTTCATCTACATCATCTGAAAACTTTCATATCCTGTTTTGTCTTTGTCTGTCCTCAATCCTAGGTCTTCTATTGTTCTTGTTTCTTGCATTATCATGGTGTGAAAGAGATATTAGATCCAATTGGATCTAAGAAATACATAAACGCCTAAAAGACACCATGCATTAGTCAAACTCCTTGAACCACATATTTACTAATGATATCAATATGATAGAAAGATATGCATTTGCATTGACGAAATAATAATATCAAAAAAACATATCTTTATGAAAATCCTGTGCTATATTTGAAAGATGCAGTGAGTGTCACGAGCCCATGCTCGAACTTCACAAATATGCATTATTAAAGAATGAAAGAATGCTAGATGTTCAATGTACAGGAAAGAGAAAAGATGATCAAATACAGATTTCAAACACTATTGATACTAATATGTAGAAAGATGAGTAAGATTTAGTGCAGTCAAAAGATCACATTATGCATATGAAGATGTAGTTTTAAATAATGCATATGTAAGAGTAAAAAGAAAATGTCAGTGTTATTGTCATCAAAAGATTATGCATGTTTGGTGAATCAAGCAATAGTGTTGTTGTGAAAAATGTTATGCATATACAAGTAAAGAGTGTTGTACATGTATGTAAATGCTATTATTAATGTTGTTATCCATGTTTGAATGACAGTGTGGGATCAAAAATGTATCTGCATATGTGCAATAGAACTGTGCAAATGAAAAGACAATGTGCATATATTGTCAAGCATAAGTTATTTCTTGTGCATATATCCATAAGAGTGGTGGTTCATATTGCTAAGAATAGTGTACCCATGTGCCTAATATGAAATTGAAGTAATGTTTTATGTAGGGTATTGAGCTAACAATATTATTCCGGTGTATTAAAATGATAGTGCCATCAATTGTAATGATGTTATCAAATACAGTAAAAGATGCTATGCATATTCAAGAGGAAAATGATAACAGCAATGCTGCTATAAGGGAGGACAAAAAGTTTCATATATTATAACAGCATGGTCTCCACACAAAATAGTAAGCTACAGACAGGAAAAGATTATTCCAGTTCAAAAGGCATAGAATGCATGGCATCTACAAACAGCTCGAGCATGAAATCATGGATAAAGCTGACAAAATGGAGTTCATATCTCAGCAACAACATGGCAACTTGCATATGTTCAGATGTATAGAATAAACCATTTGGGTATCTAGTATTTGTTTCATTCAACCATGAAAGTGCATATCAAGAGCGATAAAAGAGTTATGCAGATGAAAGATAGAATCGGTAAGATAGCATTGTGTTGGTGTGTTGAACTAGTAGTACTATGCATCCCTCAGAGAAAAATGATGTTGTTATTAATACAGTTTCATATTTGGAAAAGAAAAGATGCAAACAGTGGACATTCAGACAAGTGAGCATGAAGACATCAGAATGAAATCTAAAAGACATCAAACACAGACTTCCATGGCAGCCGGCAAGCTTTCTCATTAATGAACAGCATAAATCAATGGGTATAGAGCTCCATCTATTTAAATATGGAGAAGCTTATCTAACAATAAAAAATTATGAAGTAACAATATATTCAAACCCAAGAAGACATCATAAGGATAAGCACATACAAGAAGAAAGGAACCCCATTAATACAAGAAGAAAAGAACCAATGCCACTGAAGTTGACAATATTTGTCTATTAGAAAACTACAGACATTAGCCAAGATGAGGCTCGACTTCTTTCCAACGATAGGAGCTATGTGGCACTTATTTCTTGTTACAAAGGAATGCTCATGCGAAGATGAATACAACAGGGACTTCACTATTACTAAATATAATGCATAAGATAGCTAAGAGGGGCTACTTATCTCTGGTGTGAGGGTCAAGGTCAATGAAGCCAGTGTATTTTGAGTCCCACACATCAATAAATCAACTCAATTTTGAAGAGTCCATGATGTTATGGAGAGACTAATCTCACGCCATAAAATAGCATGTGCTCCCAAAGTGCATGTGACATTGGAGCCTGAGTTTTGTGAGAACAAGCATGATTCATGCCAATTATAATGGCATAAAATTCCAATTAAGATCCACAGCAGTAGTGAGAGTCTGTGCTCTTTAGTAACAGTGAGTAACTACACATTGAGTGGAGGCAGCTTCAGTCAAGAAACTGATGCTCTGTATCTAACTCCATGGTAAGAGCCCGAAAATCAATAAGGAAGGCTTGCGTTGTGAAGGGGAACCTGAGATCATGCATAACAATTAGTTGAATCCACTCCACCAGAGCTCAAACTCAGGAACTAACAGTGAGTGTGCACTTAAGAGCTAATCACAACCCAAGTTCTTTTTACTAGAGAATAGAACTCCAGGATACAGCTCACACTCCAGTAGAGCTTGAGCTCGAATGTCACATGCAGCCTGAGCCTCAAGATCATAGCATAAGTCACCAACACAGATAAACATTATATAAAAGAGATGGCGTTGATCTAAGTCACAGATCACAAACAGAAGGCTTCTAATACTCCACCAAAGCCCAGACGGTAATGGTGAACTCCAGCTCCATATCAAATATAGAGAGAACAAGAAGCTATAGACATGGTGGTTCCAAAAGGAATCCCTAACCTAATTTCTCTCCCAAATAGAAAATGCAAAAGAATGCCTATGTCAAGTTGGACAGAGACTTGGAATCCATCGAAGTACAAAATGAAGAGATATTTTGCATTGTATTAGTTGTGATGTAGTTAGGGTTAGCCTAAGCTTTAGTGTCAACTTTTCTAGGTTAAGGTTTTGCCATGGTGTCGGGTTTATGGTTAGGAGTTTTATACATTTGATTTATTTTAAATTGGGTTATGTAATGAAGTTTGTAATAAGTTGGTAACATAATGTAAAAAGATGAAAATCTTTTAAAAATGCCAACTTTAGGGGATGTCATTTTCAAAATGAGCCTTTAGGGGCTATATTTTAGGCACTAATCATGCCTTAGATTTAGGGATATGTCTTTTGGAGGGGGGCTTGACTGGAGGCTAAGTTTTAGGAATTATTTTGGCCTAAGAATTAGGGGTTTCTTTCTGTTTAGGAGAGCTTTTTGGAGGGAGATCTCATTTTTGAGATTATCCTTAAGGGCTATATAACTGAGCTTGTACTTCATAGTTATGGGTTTAGAATTAGAGCGGAAGAGGTTTTAGTGAACTATTTTGTTCCTATACCACTTTTTTATGCATTTTGTATCCATTGAGTTGCAGATCTTGGAGAAAAGGCTCAAAGTGAATTTATTGTTCCTTGATGCCTTGGAGATACTATTTGTAACCTACTTGTCAGATTTTTTAAGGATAATAAAGTAGATGATCTATTTTTCCTATATGCTCTTGAGTTTTGATTTCAGAATCATGTTTCATCTTTCTTCATAAGTGTTATTCATTTTGGTAGCTAGGAGAAGTGAATGTTTATTATTCC
>MU227639.1:3381063-3409168 GCA_018584345.1 Thuja plicata
TAGAAGGGTTAATGCACAAGTGAATCAACTATTTGGAAAGAGAACAAGAAAGGGGATCTTAAATTCTATAAATTGATTGATTAAATATGATTAATGATAGTAATTAAAAAGGGATAGGAGAAAGAACCAACCTTACAAAATTATAGATCAAAGATTGTTTTTTTTTTAGGTCTATAGACTATTTATGGAAATGATGACAGTTGATCTCGAACCGAAATGCAAAGATAAACAAAACCCAAAAATATTTTTCTGATCCAATATCATCTTATGAAAAAGGTTGACCTTGTACCTCAAATGCCAACCCTGTCCTGCATAGATCTGAAAGTGTCCCTGTTTGCGTTGTCCGAAAGAAGGCTAAAAAGGGTATCCAGATCTAGTCTCAGATCTACAGCCCTGAACCTGTACCTACAATAAAAAAGGTTTTTTTGTTGTGGGGGAGGGGTTTGCCTTGTTCAAACCCTAATTTTTGAATTAACCTTAATGTATAATTGAAATTGCATAAAGATAACAAAGCAAAAACTCAAATTCACCTTGCTTGTAAAGTCCTTGTGGCGGATTCGAATCCGTGAATCCACAAGTATGCTTCAAAATATAGAATGTTGAATGGTAGGATGTCTTCAATCTCTTACTTGTAGATCTCCAACACCAATTCTTGAATGGGTTCTTGATCTTGAAAAGGGCTTGGAAGAAGATGGATGGAGAGATCACCAAAAGGGCACCTTGTGGCTTGAATCCTTCAATGGCCTCCAATGGATCTCCTTCATGAAAATGGATGCTTGAGAATGATGGATGCTTGCTTCAAATCTAGCTTGATTTCTTGCTTGAATACTTTCTTGAATTTCACTTGATGATGCTTGATATTTCTTAGACTACAATGGAGAACTTAGATTCAACTTCTTTTTTTCTTTTTTTTTCAATGAGGAGAAAGCTCCCTTTTATATGAAACTAGGGCACAATATTCTAAGGAGGCCTACATAGGATAATTAAATCACCATTAAAGTATTTACCCCTAGGAGAAGACCTATATTAAATACAATTTAGGAATTTATGCTTCAGAGCTCAAAACAGCCGACCCGGAAGCGGGAGAGAACTTTTTGTGAGGACCGACATCCGGGAAACTGAAAGTTCCTGGGATTTGGACCCTGGGACAGGGTCAAGGTCAGCCCTATCCTAGGATAGGGCCAAGGTCAACCCTATCCTAGGTCAGGGCCAAGTCAACCCTATCCTAGGAGTTCAACCCTATCCCTAAATCCTAGAAACATAGGTCTGTATCCCAGAATGCAAAAATCAGGTCATAAAATGGTGGACAGAAAGGCAGAACAGGGGGGAAGCCATGTCAAGATTAGGAACCTAGTCAAGGAACTTTTCATGACCCAAAACCACTTACTAAAAAGGCTAAACAAGTCTAAAATGGAAGTGCTTCCATTTTCTGACTATACAACATCATCATATGCACTTATTGGAATAATTCATGTTAGTCAACTATTGGTTAATTCATGGAGCATTGAAGTGAAGATCATGGAGGATTCATTTCAAGATATTTTGAAAATGGTGAGAAAACACTAAGATCCTACAAATTTTGTAAATTTTGATGCACCTTTGTCAATTTTTTCAAAGGGGGAGAAGAAAGAAATAAAAAATAAATACGGGAGAAGAGAGAAGCAAAATAGAAGAGGAAGAGAGGAGAGACAATTTTAGTGTTGGAACACTTAGTCATTTTTATGAAGTGTTTCCATCAATGCCAAAGGGAGAGATTGTTGGAAAGTGATCAATTTTGTATGTTATGAATCACTTTTTGTTTTTCATTTATGGAAACACATCTGGCATATTGATTGATTGAATTGAAGTTAATTTTTGGTGATTCAATTCTGGAATCGACTAAGTACAAAAGCATAAATACAGAGTTATTTTGGGTATCAAAGATCAAGATCGATGATTTATGACAAGAGAGATTAGAGGAAGATACTATGGGGTATGTATGACCTACATCTAAGATTTATTTTATTTTGGTGATGATTACAGAGAGTTAGAGAGATTTGAAGACATGCGACAACAGTAGAACAACAAAACATAGTAGTTGAACTATAGCGATGATTAGGGGAGTATGAAGTGGACTCCTGGAAAGCTAAGTTAGATTATAATTGTGGAAAATATATATTTTGGTTATTTAAGAATGTCTACTATGTACTTACTCTTTGCATTATTAATTATGTTTTGTATTGAGAGTCGACTATGTAATATTGGTTAAATGAGCCGACTTGGTAATAAGAAAGATATATATATATATATATATATATATATATATATATGAAGACATTTTGTGAAGTGAAGATATGGAGAGATATGGAATGGGATATGGAAGATTAATGTGTGAATGGCAGAGTAGAGAATGACAGAGATCATTAGAGAACTATGACTGGAACCATCTAAGCATTGAAGATGCTTGTTTTTGTTCATTATTGAAGAACACTTTGTAACACAAGTTTTGTTGTAAGATTTGTAAGCTCATTTGGCCCCTAATAGGGTTTTGTATACCTTTAACAGGTTTGTATTCCTCTAACAAGGAATTTTACTATGTAATATTCAGCTCCTAACAGGGTAGGTCACCTAACATGGACATTATACTTTAGTGCATGCTTGTGGGTACGATCCCCACCGGGGTTTTCCCTTGGCCAAGGTTTCCTTGACAACAAATAATGGTGTTATGAGTTATGTGTTATTTTTTATGCTCTTTTCATTTCAATAAGTTTATGGTTTATGTGAAATTGGTTTAAATTTTATTTTAAGTGTTGTAATACTAATTAACCCCCCCCCCCCCTCTCAATATTACTTAATCCTAACACAGTTGAGGCACCTTTTCAGAAATGGGGAATGGATTTCATTGGAGAGATTCCTAACAATTCTTGTGGGGGTCATTCATGGATCCTGGTGGCAACTGATTATTTTACCAAGTGGGTTGAATAAATTCCCACCAAAAGAACCACTAAAAAGTTTGTGATTGACTTCATGTCATATAATATCCTCACTAGGTTTGGTTATCCAGAGACTATTACGGTAGACAATGCAATGTGTTTTAGGTTTGAAGAATTTAGTGTTTTCAGCCAACAGTATGGGATCCAAGTTACTTTGTCTTCCCCATATCACCCATAGGGTTATAGTCAAGCTAAGTCCAGCAATACAATTCAGATCAAAATTATGAAGAGAGTACTAGATAAAAATAAAAAGGCTTGGGATTCAAATTTGCAACATGCCCTATGGGCTGATAGAGTGACAGTGAAAAAGGTCATTGGTTGTGCACCTTTTGATTTGGTATATGGTATTCATGATAGGTTGCCACAAAATAACTTGTTGTAGATGTACAGATTTGTCCAAGAATATGATGACGAATTAGATGATGACATGAGGATCAGAAGGGGTGATTTGATACAAATGGATAAATCAAGAAGGGAAGCACATGACAAAAATGTTAGGTTGCAGGTACAATGTAAGAATTTATATGATAGAAGAACCACTGTAAGAAGTTTTGAGAGTGATGACTTGGTCCTGATGTGGAATTCCAGGCTAGATGAAAAAGGAAAACATGGTAAGTTGTATCCTATCTAGCTAGGACCGTACATTATTGATAGTAAATGAGGTTCTGATTCTTACATTCTTAAATATTTGATTGGAAATGTTTTGGAATTTCCAATTCATGGACATTTCCTGAAGTTCTACTTCTCTTGAATTTCTCAGTATCCATGAACAATAGGTTTGTATATATTCTTTATTTTATGTTGTCTATTGTAGGCTAGTTTCCTTTCTATTAGTGGTATGCTTGTCCCTAAGATTCTAGAATCTATCTATGCCTGCAAGAGACATACATCCCAGTCAGAGCCACTATTAGGTCTCTTAAATTTTCTACTTCAATGTAGTTCCTCTAGCATATTTTTGCAAGTTTTTTAGGCCTGGTTCTTAAACCCTACAAGCCTTCCTTAAACCCTTAGTTTTATCATATCAAAAACCCTAAGTCTCATGCATCTCTTATAAAATGGAGTTACTTTTTCATTCACTTAAGTCCTAAAGTCCCATGTGTCTTTTAAGTTATCTTCGTAAGGGGCCACCTTTTAATTTTTCCTAAGGACCTAGCAGGTTTTATTTATTTTCCTAATTCTAATTTCCTCACAGTGAATTATTCCTTTTCACATCCATCAAGAAGCTTCCTTTTCATTTGACGGTTGGCCCAATCCATTAATTGCAAGATGTAGCTACTTTATCTTTCAAGGCATCACATCATGATGCCAAGTGTCCCTCCTTCAAAAGCTAGCAGCAATGATCGAGATCTGTCATATTTCTTTTGATCCAATGGCGGGCTTTATTCCACAAATAACAAGTGCACTATAGTTAAACCATTATGGCAATGCGACCGAGGGCCACATGGAAAGTGGTCCAGATTATAGAAAGTTTTAAAGATCTGTCAGATCTAATTTGATCATGTGGTACACATGATTCCTCTACGCTAAAGATGTAGTATGCTTATCATTCATGGGATCACACCCTTGCGCTAGGTGGAGGTGAGTGGTGTGTGTGTTATTTTGTGTACCTATTAGCTGCAACAAAACACTTCAATAAGTCATTATATTAGTGAAAAAACAAGAGTTAGCAAGCATATCAATCACTAAAATCTACCTATTGCTTCCTATCTAGGAGTGTGAAAAATTCTATAATTTCCATCAGATTATGTATTTATTAGTGACATATACAACCTAGAATGAAAGATTTAAATGAAACTAATATACATTCTCAAGAAATATGCATTCTAAGCTCTAAAATTGAAGATTATAACAATGAAAAATAAGAAATCTAAAATGAAATATAGATCTCTAATAGTATGAATAGTATAAGAATGCTTTCAACAAACCAAAATCAAGGGCCCATTGAGCTTAAAAATCATTCTATTTATAGAAGAAATCAGGAGTGAGAGGAGAGATAAGGCCATTAATGAAGGTATAAGAGCCTTAATGAGGGATAGAATTATTGAGGCATGGGTGAGGGGTTTAAGAATTAATGATGCATTTATGAGAGCATTAATGAGGCATGGTGAGGATATAAGCCTAAACTTGAGAAAGTGGACTTTCGGGAAGGAGAGCTTGAGGAATTTGACTTTGAGGAATGAGTTGAATTCCTAATCCAAAGATTAGGAATGTGACATCATTAGGAAGAGGGTTAAGATGGGATTAAGATTAGAATTAGGCTTAGCATGGGTGAAGAGGTTGAGATTAGTTCAAACCCAGGTTTAAGGTGGATGAGTTAAGTTAGGGGTTAAAGGGAATATTAATGACTTGAATTATATAAATAATATATTCATTCAATAATAGGGGAAATTAATTATTTAAGCTTTTGGTTGCTTTTGATAATTAATCAGGAATATAGCCAATTAATTAAATTAATTAGGCTAGGGGATTGACTTTCTTTTCAAGTGTTGAGGTGTAATTAAGATTTTATTTGATTCCTTTTAATTAATTACCTTAGCCATGTTTTTTATTTGTTTTGATAGAATTGATTTGATTTGATTTGATTGGCTAAGGCAATTAATATAATTTAGTGATTAAATCACTTAGGAGATTAAATTTGATTTAAATGAATTATGCAATTAAATTGAAGAATTGTCTTGACATAATTGGGGGTATGATCACACTTAGGGAAAATAGGGTCTATGGTCAGAGCAGACCAAATTAGGGTGGTTACATTTTCCCCTCTTTGAATAAATATGCGATTAGCGCATTGATTCAAAGAAAGTTTTTGATGTTGACTTCAGAAAGTTTGAGAATTAGGCACTTGATCGAACGAAATTCTTGATGATATCAGTCTCGCACTTGATTAAACTAAACTAATAGAATTGACTTTGAACTTGATCGAACAAAGGTCAATAAGAAAAGATCTTAAAGATACCAATTCTGAACTTGGTTGTTATCCAAAAATTGATAACACTGACTTCAAACTTAATCAAATGAAGCTCAGTACAAAGCTGCCATGAGATTTAATAAGATTATCAAAAAAAGCAGACATAGGATATCAAGCTTGTGAGAACCGAAGCCTTCAATGCAACGGTCCTGACTTTGTCAAGGAAATATCATGCCTTTAGTTTTTTTGATAACGAAGTTATTTTAATGTTGTTTTGAGCAAGAATTTGATTGATTATAGTGTGATCATGCCCCCTCAGGAATGAAATCGAAGGAAAATAACAAATCCCTCTGAAGAATGATGTATCACTTGCATGGATTGGTTAGATCAAGAAAGAATCAATTAGAAGAAGTGAAGAAATGGAGGTGTATTAAGAGAAAACACACTTGTACCAAGTTAATGACATTAAAATGTGAGGTTTGAGTTGGATAAAATGATGTCAGACCAAGATTGTGATGAATAATGTGCAAGTTGATGATATAGAACCCAGAAAACTGATTGTGTAAAGCTTGTGAATCATTTTTGGAACATATGGAGCAATTGTGCATTTTGGGCAACTATCGTAAAAAATTTACTGCACTGTGTAGAACAATATCAGTGCATTTGATTTCATTCTTGATTGATTAGAAAGAGAACAAGATGAGTTTCAGTTGTCTAGGAGGAGTTCTAGAGCTCCTAAATAGCTCAAAAAGTCAAATATATAGGCCCAAAGTCAATTTTTACTCACTCATTTTCACTTTTCACCTTAGTAATTCAGAGAACTCTATAGAGAAGATGGTGGTCCCTGTGGAGAAGCATCATTTTGAGCTCAATCATCAACATTAGCGTCCAGCTAACTACCCACCTCTGGTAAGTGCTCAAAAACCTAGCTTGTGAAATTTGCAATTTTCATTTTTATGCATTTTTGTTCAAGTTATAGCCATTTTAATTTTGCGTCATTTTCGGCATTTAGTGTCAGTTTTTGTAAATCCCGTGTTGCTTCTTGTTTTTCCCTGAATTCTCGAGTCGCATCCTACAAATTCAAGATCACACCCTATCTTAAATTTTTGTGTCGCATGTTGTAAGAAATTGTAGGTGTGTCAAGTTTTCACACCCTGTTGGAACAGGGTCGCATGTTGCATCACGTGTTGCTTCCTGCCAAAACAAGGTCTCATCTCGGATGCCCCATTGCATCCCGGGAATCGGGGATCGCATCTCATGAAAGAGATTGCACCTTGCAAAAAGAGGGTTGTTTCTAGTGTTCTACATAGTTAACTTCCCAGTTTGACTATTTTTCTTCTTTTGACCATTAAAACACTTAGCTGATAGGGTTTTTTCTTAGCTTGCTTAGATAGAACACTAGTTTTGAACTTTTATGTAATTATTATCTATTGAACAGGTTCCTTTTGAGGTAGTTTAATTTTGAGGACCATATCCTAGTCATGTCCTTGCTTTGTCAAGGTCTTTGACTGATGATGAGGTAGAGTTAGTTTCCCATGTTGGTTTATTGTCGCAGAGGGATTTACGTGATATCAAGGTAAATCAAGGGTTGTTGACTACTCTGGCTGAGAGGTGGCATTCAGAGCACAACACCTTCCATCTACCTACTAGTGAAATGACCATCACACCAAAGGACATGTTGTAGATTCTAAGAGTTCCTGTTATTGGGTGAGAGTTGCAGTTTGATTCAACCTCTACTTCATCCATTGCAACAGCACAGTGATTCTTTGATGATGATACTATTACTTGTCAGTATCTGACATGGGACTACATGTGTGATCACTATGAGTGCCTTCTTGTATACTTGGGTGGATTGATCGGAGGCATCCTTATGCCTGACCGAGGATAGCACAAATTCATCGTCGGTTGGGTCGACATGCTTGAGAAGATGATTGTGTCAAGATAGAGATTTGCATGGGGTAGTTGCATCCTTGCACACATGTATAGAGCGTTACATAAGATAGTGTATCGGTATTCTTGGAGCATGACTGTTGGTATTTTGGTACTTCAGATCTAGGCCTAGGAGCATATCCCCATTACACAGTCGATAGTAGAATAGGAAGCATCTACTAGAGAATCCATATGTGTGTGTGTGTGTCTGTGTGTGTGTACTCAGGATGGATACAGTGGCCCCATCTGGGCAAGGTGGAGTATTAGCACCATTTACTGGATGATATGACTGTAGTAGTGTGGTGTCCTTACCTTGATTATGAGGAGTGGGTATCAGATAGGTCTCATATGCCTTATTGTTTTTAGAGAAGGTACCTAATTGGACGTACCAAATATATCATTGAGAGATTCTTAGTTACACGTGTTTTGAGGTAGTACAACTAGTTGTAGGGCAGGTGCCAGGATACATATGTATATGCTTGGATCTATGATGAGACACCATTGTGGGGACCATAGTTGGGTTATGAGACTAAAAAAAGAGCTATTCAAGAGATGGGAGCAGTACATTGGGATTTACAGCCTGATGTAGGAGATGTTGGATGTTCTAATGGTTTACATTCTCAAATGCTTCAGTATCTATTTCAACGGTTCATAGTTCCTGATGAGGCTATTCCCTAGATTGAGGATCCACTATATTATGATCATGCTAATGATTTTCCTATCTGAGGGTGAGGGGGAGCACAATGAGAGAGAGGAGCTATGGGTAGAGATGGAGGTAGAGATGGTGGGAGACATGGGAGAGATGTTAGGCGCCCTCCTACTGACAGGGGACAGGGTCTAGATGATCAGGATGATGTTGACGATAGGGGTGGAGGTGCAGTGGGTGTTGGAGAGAGTGCTAGTGGCAGTGGGAGGCAGACTAACATTAGATTTATTTCTCCCTAGTGGGATCCAGATCCACTCTTCACTGGAGATCAACAGAGACAGAGGCAGTGTCAGGAGGACGCTCAGCTGGACAGGTTACAAGATAGGTCCTCTAGATGAGAGAAAGGCAAAGATTCTTCTGGAAGAGATGGAGATGTATTGTCTAAGTATGAGCATGAGCAAGAGTTGTTCAGAGCATAGATTATGACTTTAGAAGCTCTACTTGCAGATAGAGATACACATCTTGAGAGGCTTAGAGAAGAGAGGAATAGGAAGGGTGATATCCTCAGTTAAGAGAGAGACACTCAGTCTTGGATAGCTACACACCTGAGACAGCAAGCAGATTTCTATTTTGGTTTATATCATGTTGTAGTTCCAGAGGATCAAAGAGTACTTTCTTTTTCATGCTTGGCTTAGTAGTCGGAGGGGGCCATACCACCACCAGCTCCATTTTTTCCACCTCCTCCTCCTCCTCTAGACTAGGGAGAGGGTGGTAGTTAGTCCTAATACTATATTTTTTCATATGTTTGAGATTATATTGTATATCTGGATCCTTTTGAGATCATTATTTTGTAGGATGACATTTATACATGTATATTGGATTCACTGGATACTTTGATACTCTTTTGTAGATAGTTCCATGTTTTTTATCTAATCCTTATTTGATATATCTAAGACAGTTGGTCTTGAGTTGTGATATGTTCATGGGTTCTCATGCTTGGATAGATGTTTAGATTTTGATGCATATGTGATTATGTTTATCTTGGTCTCCTGATGAGTTAGATTAGATATGTGATGACATCATTTACGCTCATTTGATTTATTACTGATATGAATGTGTTTCAAATGATACTAAGTGAATATGCAAATGAATTTTTTTGAGATTTTCTTTATGCAAATAAATGTATGGATGCACTTAGGATGTAAAATTAAACACAATACTTGAATGCTTTCTTTTTTCCTTTTTCTCTTTCTCATTTATGAATGCAAAATGTAGGTCATGGATATGCAATGACATGAATATCAGTAATATTGATGTATGTAATTAACTTGGATTTTGGATGAGTCAAGAATTTATTTTAAGCTCAAGTCCTTTTTATGTTGTTCTTTTTAAAATGAATCATCCAATCTCTAAATGCATCTACATGCAGACTCCTAGGACTATCACTAATTTTGTATACATTGTAGCATTTTATCATCATTGGGAATTTGTTGTAACGGACATCACCTGATAGTACAACTATCACTAATACCCGCTGGTATCATGAAAGTATGAATACTATTTGTATTGGATGCAATGTCAGAAATAAACTTAGGCATCAAGGTATAGAAGCCAAGATGACAAGTTAGTTATCTCCTTTTAATTTTTAGAATCAATTTCTGTTCAAGTGTAATGTAAGATATGTGACCTATAATGACCTTGCAAATTCATATCCTTGGGTACATTATGTAGTGTACACCTTAGTGAGAATCTTATTTAGAAAACAAACAAGGAAATTGTTTCAACCTCACCGTAGTTTACACATAACAAGGACCGATATATATGTGGCTATCCACTTATTTGGGTAGCTCTTACCATAAACATCCAAGTTAGGTGAAATTTATAGGATCATTTAGAACAATCACCATACACAGAAAACCAAGAAAATGTGATGTCCCCTATCCTTGCCACTCTTTGTCTTTAAATAGATGTCATGGAGTTACTCAAAAGACATAACAATCACCAATTGAGAATTAATCAAAGAAAATTTATAATCGCTTAGATGCCCCTAGTATGAAACATCATGGGAACATAAAAGAATCATAACCAAACCAAGATCAAACTATGTGTTTAAGTAGTATTGAGAAATACCGTTGATTCATATTTTAAGCACAGTAGAGATCCATTAATCAGAATTTGGAATTTAAGAAATATGTTTTCATGTCTAAGTATATGTGAGATTAACTGTGTCAGCAATTGCAATCCAATGTAGTGTTTAGAAACACTAGTTGTTTTAAGTGTTGAGAAACACTAGGTCATTTTTTATTAAACTGTTGAGAAACACTAGTTCGTTTAAGTTCTGGATTAAAGTGTTGAGAAACACTAGTTTGATGTCTATTACAGGTAGGTGGTGTTGAAGAAATACCTTTGTTTGTGACAGTGACATTTAAGTTCAAGTATTGAGAAATACTATTTTGAGAGGTGAACCATCCTAGACAAGATGCTTAGGACAACCTAGCAGAGGTGAATTGACCATGTTAGCAAAGATGTCCCCAGTGCAGAATGACTATTCCTAAGATGTAAATGCAGACAAATCCCAAGAAAGGATAGGACATTTCTAAGGAATCAGAGTCACCAAATAGAACAAGTGCAAGTATGAAGGTTTAGTGTCATCAGTGCATTGATAGATAGAGTACAGAGTTTGAGTGATGCCTGTTTGCCAGGTTTTCACCACTCGGCAAAGATTTTTATTTTTGCTACCTTGACGCCTGTTTGCCAGGTTTTCATCAAGGCACTTTTTTCCCTTTTTCTATTTTTTCTTTTTTAATTTTTTTGTAGTATCAAGTCACCTGTTTGCCAAGTTTTCACCAAGGATACCTTTGTTTAGGACTTTTTCCACTATTTTTGGATTTCTTCAAGATCAATTTTCTAATTTTTGGGATATTTTATGAGTTTTCACTACATAGGCTCTGCTAGCCAAACATCAAGTGTAGAACTGCTTCAAATGTAGAGTATTAATGGGATAAAGAAGAACATCTCCCTCAAGTGTAGCTAGCTGATAAGATCTAGTCCCAAAAGTGCCAGTAATGACATAAGGTCCCAGCCAGTTTGGTTCAAACTTTCTTTTTTGTTCTTTGTTAGGCTGGTTCTTGGGATTCTCTTTCAAAATGAGATCCCCCACTTGAAAGTGTCCTCGTTTGACATTTTTATTGTACCCTTTTGACATGCATTTTTGGTACACTTTTAGATGATCAAACGCTTGTTTCCTACGCTCATCAAGTAAGTCTAAAGAATTTACCCAATCAATGTGGTATTGTTCGTTAGTAACAAGACCATGTAAAGATACCCACAAAGATGGGATTTCAACCTCAATAGGTAATACTTCCTCAGAGCCATAGACTAGGGAAAATGGTGTGGCTCCATTTGGTGTTTTGATGCTTGTTCTGTAGGCCCAAAGTGTTGAATTTAATTGTAAATTCCAGTCTCTACCAGACTTACTCATAGTTCTGTGTAGGATTTTGAGAATATTCTTGTTAGATGCCTTAGCCTATCCATTACCTTGAGGATAATAGATTGAGGAACAATGTTGAGTAATGTGAAACTGTGTGCAAAGGTCTTCAATGTCTTGGTTTTTAAATTGGCCCCCATTGTTTGTTACAATTGAAGAGGGTATCCCATATCTATAAATAATGTAGTTCAAGATAAACATGGCCACCTATTTTCTAATGGCTTTGATCAGCGGCACAACTTTGACCCATTTCATAAAATACTCAGTGGCCATAATGATGTATTTGTGTCCACTTGAAGAATTAGGATATATTTGGCCAACCAAATCAAAGGCCCATTGCTGAAATGGCCAATGTGTTATGAATGGTATGAGTTCTCTAGTAGGGGCATGGATGAGATTTCCATGTTTTTGGCATTTATGACATGTCTTTGAAAATTGAATAGCATCTTTTTCCATTGTGGGCCAGTAATAGACTACTCTTAGCAGTTTCTTAGCTAGTGAAACGTCATTTGAGTGTGATCCACATACACCTTCTTGGACTTATTTCAATGCGTGATCTGACTCTTTGTGTTCTAAACACCTAAGAAGTGTACCATCAAGACCTTTTATATATAATTTATTAGTAATGAGGACATAACATGATGTTGTCCTAATTAGGGCTCATTTTTCATTCCTTGATAAACCATCAGGTAAAGTTTGGTTAGTCATATAGGAAATGAGTTTGGCATACTGGGATTGGTCTTGGGCATTCAAGGCATAAATTATTTGGTACTCAGGGTATCAAAAGTTGGGTAGGGTATTTCTTCCACCAATAATTCATAGTGGAACTGATGTTTGTCTAATTGTAACATGGATGCTAGTGTAGCCATAGCATCTGCATCTTTACTATATATTCTTGGTATTTTTTGGAATGTGACAAAGATAAATTACTTCTTTAGGTCATCAACCAATTTTTTATAAGGCATCATATTTTGATCTTTAATCTGATAGTCTCCATTTACTTGATTAATAATATGCTGAGAGTCACCATACACATGTAACTCTATGATCTTCCATTCCATAGCCAATTTAAGACCATTCACTAATGCTTCATATTCATAAATTTTGTTGGTGCATGGAAACATTAATTTGTATGCTTTGGGAATCTTGTATCCTTGAGGAGTAATGAAGATAACTCCTACTCCAGAACCTTGTTGCATGAAATAACCATCAAAGTACATCTTCCATGGATGTTCAGTTCAATGCATTATTGTTTCATCAGGAAGTTCAATTGTCATTGGTGTATCATCTTGCAAAGGTGAATTAGCTAATTGATTAGCAAGGACATGTCCTTTAATATCCCTTCTATCCACGTACTCAATGTCAAATTCACTCAGAATGAGGACCCACTTTGCTAGTCATCCTGTTAATGTTGTCTTTCTTAAGAGGTGTTTTAATAGATCTATCTTTGCAATGAGCTTTACTGTATGTGATAGCATATAATGTCTCAATTTCTATGATGCACAGACATCTACTAAGAAATTTTTTTCAATTATGTTGTAATTGAGTTCATAAGCTACTAGTGTTTTGTTGATATAGTAGATTGTTCTTTCCTTTTTAGTTTTATCTTCTTGCGCCAGAAATACTCCCAGTGATGTAGTTGTAGCTGAAATATATAGGAGTAATGGCTTTCCATAAATGGGTGCCATGAGAATAGGAGGAGTAGCCAGGTACTTTTTTAATTTTTTGAATTTATTTTCACAATGTTCATCCCATTTGAAGGTGACACCTTTATGTAGCAATTTAGTAAAGGGTTGTTCTATGTCTGTAAGTTGTGACATAAATCTCCTTATTGACTAGATTCTTCCTTGTAATGTCCTCATTTGACTAATGTTGCATGGAGGAGTCATTTCTAGTATAGCTTTAACATTTTTAGGGTCTACCTCAATTCCTTTTGCTGACATGATAAACCCTAGCAACTTTCCTGATTGAACTCCAAAGGCACATTTCTTTGGATTAAGTCTGAGTTGAAATTGCTCCATATGATCTAATATCTTCCACAATTCTTCAATATGAGTATTCCCTTCTTTTGATTTAGCTAATGTATCATCCACGTAATCCTCCATGTTTTTATGCATCATATCATGGAATATAGTAGTCATAGCTCTTCGGTATGTAGCACCTGCATTCTTTAATCCAAACGGCATAATGTTCTAGCAAAGATTTCCCCATGTACATGTAAATGCAGTCTTCTCTTGATCTTCAGGAGCAATTTTAATTTTTTTATAGCATGAGAAACCATCCATTAATGACTACATTTGATAGAATGTTGTTAGATATATGATCATATCAATGTTTGGTAGTGGAAAATCATCTTTAGGACATGCTTTGTTTAAGTCTCTAAAGTCTGTACAGATCTTGATAGATTTATCTATTTTAGATATTGGTACCACATTAGAAATCCATCCTGCATAAGCGATGACTCTTATGAATCCATATTTTAGTAATTTTTCTAGTTCTACTTTCACTAGTAATGCAATACGAGGATGCATCTTTCTTAGTCTTTGTTTCACGGGTTTGATCCTAGGAACTATAGATAAATGGTGAATTATTAATTCAGGATCTTTTCCAGGCATATATGTGTAAGATCATGAAAATTTGATCTTTTTCTCTTTTAGGAACACAGTGAATTGTATCTTCTCCTCATCTGAGAAAGATTGTGCTAGGTGAACAATAAGAGGAACTTCAGCGATGCCCAAGTTAACTGATTGTGTTGGTTCTATTAAAATTGAAGATATTTCTTGAAAGTGCTTAGGGAGGATATCAAGAATTCTATCTTTTCATGCCTCTAGGAGGTTTTCACCATCATATATGTCTTTTATTTTTACTATTTTAGAATCTGACACTACCACAATGTGGTTTTCACCATCATTTCTTTTCTTCTTTTTATTTTTCATTTTGTGACTAAGAAACTTGATATCCTCTTCTGACATGTTCATGCTCCTTGCCTTGGTGGAAGAAGAATAAGGTTCACAAGCATTTAGATAACAGACCAAAGTTTAGTCATTAGGGAATTTCATGATAGGATTAGGAACTGAATTCTTCCAATCAATTAAGTTAGGGTTTATTAAGGATAGTGAATCAGATTTTGGTAAGGATAGCATTGTGTCAGCGTCAAAACTATTAACTAACAAGACATATTATGTTAGGTCAATTTCTATAGCATTTAGATCATCAAGAGTTAAACTGACATTAATAGGGTCATTGTTAGTAATATGTGGACCTAACTCTTGCGATTCATCAATTGATATTTCTTCTTCTTCTCTCAGAAAAATGGAACTCATTGCTTGTAGTCTCATAATGTCCTCTAGACCTAGTTAAGCACCAGTTTCTTCATCAAGAATTCTAGGTAATGGTATCTCATCTGATTCTGGAGCAACAGCAGTGTTAGGGGAAGTGTTAGAACTCTCTCCTTTTTGAAATATTGGTGTCAACTTATGAACCACATCTACTTCAATATCCATGGTAGCATCAGATAGGACATCCCATTCATAATCATGTGAGTATATTATTTCATCATCTGATCTATTTAGAAACTCAGCAATAGTTACCTGATGTACTCTATTAGCCACTTGTAGATCAAAGTGTGGTAAATCTAGGATGTGTGAAATTGTGACCAGCTACCCCTAGTTAGGAGGTGAATTTTTTTTTTGGGTTATGTCTTTAATAGTTTTTTTCTATCAATGGCACTTCTTGAGTGTCTTCTGTTGTTTCATCTACTTCTTTAATAGTATCTTGTGTCAATAAAGGAACATGAGTGTTGTGGTTTCTCAAAGCTAGGTACATATCTTTCTCCTTGATATTTGAGATAATTTGTACCAATATGCAATAATCTCTCATAGGTCCATTGTTGTAGTTTTTTTTCTTCTTCTTCCTCACTTCCTTCATCAAAGATTAGACCATCCCTTGAAGTAGGGTTTTCAGATTTATTATTGAAACCTAATCCTCTTTTATCTTTGGTATTTCTAAGTTCCATGTGTATAGGTTCAACAAGTCCCTTTCCTTTGTCTCTGAAAGGTCCTTTTCCCTTATATCCTATTTGTTTGAGAAGGTCATATCCTTTACCATACTTTTCTGGGGATATTTCTACATGTTTTACCTCATTTTCTTTTGGTTCTCCCTTGTAAAGACAAGCCAAGACTATTTTTTCTTCTTTTTCATCCTCTTGGGAGGTAGATTCTTTAACCATACCATTTGCTTTGTAAATTTCTAGCTCTTTAGATGTAGTGGGTCTAAAATATGGGGAAGGTTTTCCATAAGATCTTGGAGACACTAGAAGTTCTATCAATGATGGGTTCATGTCTAGCTTGTATTATCCCATACTAGTTTCTTCAAGTTTTAAGGTCTTTCCAAAGCTTTTCATAACCATGTCTTTAGTAGTTTCAGGTGCAATTTCTTTTGGAACTTCCTTGTTATGAGGGACCATACTATCTACTTTAACATTGTTGCAAGTATAACTGGCATCTGCAAGAATTGTTACTTCCACCCCATTATGTGCAAATTTGATACACTGGTGGTAAGTAGATGGTATTTCTTGCATTTCATGGATTAGAGGTCTTCCTAATAGTATGTTGTAGGCCAATGGTAGATTGATAACTTGACATATCACATTTCTTTCAACTGGTCCTATTCTAATTGGTAGAATAATGAGGCTTTTAGATGATCTTTCTTCTTCATCGTAAGCTTTGATAATGATCTTTCTTCTTAAATAAATGGTTTGTTCTAAAAGACCCAAATTCTTTATTAGATTGAGAGTACATATGTTCAACCCTGTGCCTCCATCTATCAATACACATCTGAAACAGGATTTGTGAATCATGACTTCAATATGAAGGGGTTGATTATGCGGATGTGTCAAGGATTTATCATCTTCTTTTGAAAAAGAGAGTTAATTTGGTGTTGATATATGATTTACCATTGCCTATAACTTGTCTACATCAATGTCTTTGGGAACATTAGCAGAATGTAAGGCTTGTTTGATAATTTCTCTATGCAGTGAGGAGATTTTTAGTAACTCAAATTTGGAAATTTGAGTAGAGTTTCATTGCAATTAATCCACCAAGTTATAGTTTTATGAAGGTATGGTAACTATTTGTCTTGTTGTTGTTGGTTTTGGAATTGTGATAACAGGTACTTTAGAGGAGGTTGCTTGTTTGGATGAGGATTTTGCTCCTTTGATCGTGACTCATGCTTGACTATGAGTCACCATGTTTGATTGTATTGAGGTTTCTTTAGCACCCTTAATAGTGATCACATTGATTGATTTGGTTTTAATGTCCAACATGTTGATCACATTATCATTATTGGAGTAGGCATAATTCACTTTATTTCCTTTTTCTTTAGATTTTTCCCCTTTGTCATTGTTAGGGAATGGTTTGTTAAATGTTGTATGGTCTTCATTAGTGGTGTCCTTCCACTTTGATCTTGTTGCCTTCAATAAGGTCTTGTATAGCATGTTTGAGTTTAAGACAATTATTACTCTTATTTTCCTTGTTTTTGTGAAAGACACAATAAGAATTTTCATCCCACCATCTTGGTTTGACTTCTGATTCCCATGGTTTTGAATCCGGGATTGTAAGAACTTTGTTGTCCAAGAGTTTTTTCAAAACTGTCTCAAGAGGTTCTCCCAAAGGAGTGAATGTTCATTGAGGTATAGAAGTCCATGGTCAACGCTTGTTGTTCTCATTGTTTTCTTTAGGTATTGTGGTTGTTACCTTGGCATCTTTACTTTCTTGCATTCTATTCGTTAGATTGAGTGCTACTATTTTAGGATTAGCATTAGATGCATCTACCACTCCCAACATTATTGTTTTGTTTCCACCATTTAGACTTGTTGTTGGAGTAGGTAGATTTTTTTATCACTTTGCAGAGTGGTTTCTCCTTTCTTAACCATTACCTCTTCAATACGAATGGAATTTTTTATCATCCTATCAAAGTTGGGTGAATCCTGCATTTGCAAGCATAGTTTAATTCAAGTATCAAGTTATTAATAAACATTTCCATCTTCTCTGATTTGGGAATAGTTCTTGAATACCTTGCAAAGATTTTCCTCCACCTTTGTAAAAAGAGTGTAAAGGATTCACCGATTCTTTTCTTTGTGTTACACAAGTCCATCATGGTTACATCATGATGTATATTGTAGGAGTAATGTTGGATAAACTGTTGAATCAACTCCTCAAAATATTTTACCTTAGGTGTGAGTTTGGAGATCCACTCCATAGCATTTCCGCCTAGACTCCCCATAAATAGCCTCATTAGGTAGGTAGGTTTGTGCATGTACTCTATGCTTAGAGCACAAAACTCTCTCACATGGTCATGTGGAACAATCTCTCCCATATACTTGTCATATTTTGGCCTTGCCATGTTGGGAGGAAATAGAACCATATTGATACTCTTGTCAAAAAGAAATGGACAAATGGAGACCAAAGAGTATTTTGTTTTGGGTTTAACCTTCTCTTGTTTGAGTGTTGCAAGTTTAGCTTACATCAAGGTTAGCTATTTGGTGAGAATAGAGATAGGGGTTGATATCTCTTTTTCCTTTAGTTTTTCAACATCATAATCTTTAGGTAATTTTACTCCAATGGATGCTAGATGGAGAAAGTATTTCTCTTTTTCTTCACCAATTATCTTTTCCAATATTCTTTGGAATTTCCTACTTTGTTTGAGTCTATTGTACTCGTCTTCATGAATATCTCTGTCTCTTTCCAAATTAAACAAAGGGTGTGTGATGTTTATTTCTTCCTCATCACTAGTATTGTCTTGATCTCATTGGTTTTGCTCATTGTTGTATTCTTCGAAGGAATTATCCCATTCATTCCTAGCAGAATCCATTGTTGGTGTGGGTGAATCTGTGTCAAATAGAGGATTGCAAGATGTCTCTCCTTTTTGAAAATGTAGCAATCTAGGAGGTACTTATGATTCTTTAGCAAGATACTTGTTACGTCTTGTGTTAACCATGAAGTTGTATCTAAACTATGTCCAAAGTTTCCCAATAGTGTCAAGTGAGGTTTCAAATCGTTCAAGTAATTGTGTCCAAATTGTAAGGATTTTTTGTTGTTTAATCAAATTAAATGACTCTAGCATCAAAGGGTTATAATTCCCTAATAGTGAGTTGGGAATCACAATTTTTTGGTTAATGAGAAGACCACACAGTTTCAGACCAATTGTGAGAGGCCAAAATGACATGCAAGGTAGACTTGAAAAAGTTTTGAAACAAAAATAGAGAGACCAGAAAATGCAACAGGACCAGACTAAGGAGCCAAAAGGGTACCCAAAAATACTAAATTTCTCTGAGAGACAACTATGCAAGTGCCCACTATCCTAGATGTGACACTTTGCAGGTGAGCTAGAAAAGACCAGATGTGAGCTTTTGTTAAACTAGATGCGAGCCTAAGTATCCTGGATGTGACCTTTCTCCATAGAAGCGATCAAAGAATGACCAGATGTGAGATTGTACCCTGAATGCAAGTTTTCACAACTAGATGCAAGCTAGGATAGACTAAAGATGACTCTCTGATGTTTTGTCAAGTTTTTGTCTGATTTGTCTTCAAGTTTGTTCAAATTTTTCTGATAGTAGGTTGTTTTTTAGTCTTTCCAGTGATTGAAAAATACAGTATGTAGCCAGAGGATTGAAATTTTTTTGCTTGTTTGAATGATTTATCTTGATAATGAGATTTCAAACACATCAAGAATTTTTGCATTGTTAGGGGTGAACAAAACACATCTTTAATCCCTAGTGTCTAAGCATAGGATGAAAATCTTTGCTTGTAGACTCAGGTACATGCTCAAATGTTAATCAAAATATGGTCACCACCAAGCATGCAATGGCTCTAGTCATGATGTCATATTATCCAAATCCAAAAACAAGTGAGGGCATGAAATGATGAGTATCTTGGGGCAATTACTTTTTGCCTTGCACAAAGATTATCACCCTTTCGGAGATGAATCGGGTAGTTTGACTACAAATTGTTGTTTATGAGGGGGAAATCTATTTGAAACCATCTCCCATAGAATTTCACATGGCAAAATTGAGGCGTATAGCCCTATGAGTACTCAAATATGTGTAGTCTCGCAAGCAAGATTCAATCGGCTCTGCTCCACATATACCCAAGCATATTCAAGGAATGATGTCAAAATTCCAAGAACAAAACTGACTCTGTCTTCCAGGGATTTGGCCTACAAGGAAGAAATTATTTATAGTGAGTTGGAAGGATTGGCGTAAAACTTGTCCTCACTTGGGTCATTTCTAGGAGATTTTTTCCTCAACCGGCAGGCCCTCTAATGTTTAATAAGCATACAAAGGATTGGCAAGCTTAGTATTTCAATATTTCTGATTCTTTGAAAGAAGAAGACCATACTCTCCTAGTCCATGATATTTTCTCCCAAAAACACTTCAATAACTTGTTCATTCCCTCAGACCACTTCACTCACAACTCAATCCCCCATATCAATTTTTTGATTACCCCACTTGGAAGGAAGAGAAAATCCTCTAGTGAGACTGAAAAGTAAGATTAAGCTTGATTTATATATTCCTAAGTTAATGAAAACACAAGTATTTGAAAGCAAATTTTGTTTGTTCTTTGACCACAATATTTAATGCTTTGCTTGTTCAATTACAAATCCCAAATTTAGACAATGTAGTTCTTTTTCCCACAAAATTTAGGTGGCTTGTGTTGTTCAATTACTTGTCCAAAGGGAAATTTAAACTATGAATCTTGTTCAATTTATCCCAAAAAGTTTAATGATTTTCTTGTTCAATTACTTTGCCAAAAATGAATTAAAAAATGAGTTTGTCTTATTCAATTACTCCAAATTCCTCTCAAGTTTTAAACCAACTTTTGATTTTCTGATTTTCCTTGAAGGAAAAGAGCATACTAATCTAATTGATTTAACAAGTGACTAGAAAATGTGTCTTAATTTCCAAATTTGAAGAATTTAAAACAAGTTAATCTATGAAAATTGCAAAGCTCAAGTTAACAATCCCTTTTCCATCCTTTTTGAGAAAAAAAAGGGTATAAACAGCAATTTGCAAACAATTATTAGGTTGTTTAAATGACATAAATAGATATTAGCAAAATATTAGTGGTTAGGCATTTTAATTTGCAAATCCAAAAATGAGATGTCATTTCGTTAACCAAAAATGGTCCTAGAATCCCAGGATACAATTTTTTTCCCAGATGCGATCAAATACAACAAAAATAATACAATATATACCAGATGCAAGCCTTTACCAAAAATGATGCAAGATTTATGGGATAAGAAATTTGATATCCGGGGTGCGATCCAAGATTCTGCGATGCAATCCAATATCCTAGATGTGAGCCTTGGCGACCAAACATGACTTTATTCCTGAAACCTGGGAAGAAAAATTAGTAGAAAATTAATTCAAAGTGAGGTAAAATCTGAGATTAGGCCCCACGGTGGGTGCCAGAAATGTGTGTTATTTTGTGTACCTATTAGCTGCAACACAACACTTCAATAAGTCATTGTATTAGTGAAAAATAAGAGTTAGCAAGCATATCACTCACTAAAATTGACCTATTGCTTCCTATCTAGGAGTGTGAAAAATGTTATAATTGCCCTCAGATTATGAATTTATTAGTGACATATACAACCTATAATGAAAGATTTAAATGAAACTAATCTACGTGCTCAAGAAATATGCATTCTAAGATCTAAATTGAAGATTATAAAAATACAAAATAAGAAAGCTAAAATGCAATATAGATCTCTAATAATATGTACAGCATAAGAATACTTTCAACAATCCAAAATCAAGGGGCCATTGAGCTTAAAACTCATTCTATTTATAGAAGAAATCAGGAGTGAGAGGAGAGATAAGGCCATTAATGAAGGTGTAAGAGCCTTAATGAGGGATAGCATTAATGAGGCATGGGTGAGGGGTTTAAGCATTAATGATGCATTTATGAGAGTATTAATGAGACATGGTGAGGGTATAAGCCCAATCTTGAGAAAGTGGACTTTGGGGAAGGAGAGCTTGAGAAAGTTGACTTTGAGGAATGAGTTAAATTCATAATCCAAAGATTAGGAATGTGACATAATTAGGAAGAGGGTTAAGATGGGATTAAGATTAGAATTAGGCTTAGCATGGGTGAAGAGGTTGGGATTAGTTCAAACCCAAGTTTAAGGTGGTTGAGTTAGGTTAGGGGTTAAAGGAAATATTAATGAATTGAATTATATAAATAATATATTCATTCAATAATAGGGGAAATTAATTATTTAATCTTTTGGTTGCTTTTGATAATTAATCAAGACTATAGCCAATTAATTAAATTAATTAGGCTAGGGGATTGACTTTCTTTTGCAAGTGATGAGGTGTAATTAGGATTTTATTTAATTCCTTTTAATTAATTACCTTAGCCATGTTTTTTATTTTTTTTGATAGAATTGATTTTATTTGATTGGCTAAGGCAATTAATGTAATTTAGTGATTAAATCACTTAGGAGATTAAATTTGATTTAAATTAATTATGCCAATAAATTGAATAATTATCTTGACATAATTGGGGGTATGATCACACTTAGGCCAAATAAGGTATATGGTTAGAGCAGAACAAATTAGGGTGGTTATAAGTGGGACCAAGGATGTCAGGTTACCAGAGAAGCTTCTGGATGGTTAGATCTTTCTGATCTAATGGATAGCATTTTACCACTGAGAAGAATTCTAAGGTGGATATCATTCATGGCTTCATGATTGTACTCCATGTGGCGGATGGCGAGACTAGTGTAAAGCCAAAGGTGCTTAAAGGACAGTCAGATCTTAGAATACCTCATAGTTGTCTTTATCCCATGAAGGTAAGTTGATCAAGGTTTAATTTTTCAAGGCATTGCGATGGAGTGCCATGTAGCAGTTGGCAGGACAGGGTTATGACTAAGGTTAAGTTATTGTTCTGACTGATCAAGGAAGATCTAATGGTGCACTTAAAGCCTCAAAGGGAAGATGACTGATGTTTATTCATCAAGGAATCATTCTATGATTCCAAGTGTCCTCCTAAGATCAAAGACAAAAGGAAGTAAAGGGACCATCAAATATTTTCATTATGCGGTGGGCGTGATCCCATAAAGATCAAGGTGCAGCCTTTTTATCCATCACAGGTTCGTGATGGGTGGACACATGGAAAGGTGGCTGTGCTAAAGTAGGTTAATCTATGGTCAGATGTATCTTGATCATCTGGTGAGAGTTAATCCTCAAACAAAAGGTGATCGGGAGATATTGCTAGAAAAATCATGACTTAGTGACGCATGTTTGGATCAGATCGTTGGCTCACAAGTAAATTAAAAGGTGATCTATGGTTGTGTCTTAAAGTTGCATAAAGGTTTGAATCTCAACCTTCCATGGATATTTCCATGACACCTATACCCATTGGACCTGATTTTCAAATTTTCAAATTGTTTTCAACAAGGTTTCAAAGAGGTCGTCTGTGTCTTATACAAAAAGAAATAAATTTATCGATCTGATCTTCTAAGTCACATTTATGTAGTTCTAGGATGCTAGTAGGATGGATATTTGATGGTTCCAAATTACTTTATATTGTGAAGTGATGTTGTATGGTTTCTGATCATATCTACAAATAATTTTTAACATTTAAACGGTGCCTTGTCTCCTCTGCATTTATGTTGGGTTTTCTTCCAAGTCTTGGTGGTTGGAAATTAGACTTCATGTGAGGACTGTTCTACAACATCCCAAGGTCAATGGTGGCTACAAATCATATTTCATAAGAAGGAATAAAAATAAATGGTTTCAACTTGATGACAGAATAGTTTGGTGGTTGGAGGAGTTATTGCTTTGTAACTTAATAGTTTTCCGTAACCCTCAATGATCTGAGGCTTGTTGCAATCCATGTTTTCTATAAATGGATTTCCAAGTCATTTATTAAGGGCTTGAGAATTGGGAAATTACATGAAATCATTAGGCTTCATACTTGTTTCCATTCAGGTATATAGAAAATTGGTTTTTAGACTGTATTAAGATAGAGTAGAAAGTTTTATGATCTTTTGCATATTGTTAAATGGTGTATTTCCTTAGTCAAATTGATACAGAAACTTGATTCATCATACTTATTATAATCCTTCTCAAATTTAAGTCTCTCCTTGGTTTTTATCTTTTAAGTTGTGATTTTTCTGACTCATTGCATAGAATTTATTTATGCACATATTTTTAGTCCTTATCTTTGATCTAGGATCAAATTAAATGTTTTGGATATGACATAGGCTCATTTGGTTTGTCTACATAAGAATATTGTAAGAAGTGTATGGTCTAGGTTACTTGTGTTTATGGTTATGAGTCTTTTCCAAGTAGGTTGGTTTCACTTTTTAGTATTTGCATTGAGGTATTGCCCAATGGATAAGGCACTGATCAAGAACTAGTACATTCTATTGAGATACATGTCTAATTGGGTTTGGCTATATTCTTCACATCTTAAACATCAAAACCATCTTAAAGTTATTTCATGTTTTATGGTTGTTGGTTGTATGTCCTACATGGTAATGGAGATTCAATGAATGTGTGGTTAACATTTAGTACTTTCTTACCATTATCTGTTGTTTAAAATATAGAGTTGTAAGGAGTTGTAAAGAGTTGTATGTTGAGCTAGATTAGGTGTACCCGCCTTGGTTTTGTAGAGACAAAAGTGCAGAGGGAAGTCTTTTCCTTATATTTGGTCCAGTTACCTTAAAGATCTTCCCATACTTGGAGGTAACCACTCTTCAAATCAATCTCAAGGTATATTGGTGGCTTTCAAATCATAAATAATTTAAAACACCAACAGGGCACTAATAATTAAGGATTCAGGTGTGTCAAATGTAGGAAAGGATAGTTCTTCCACCAAGAAGTCATAGTAGAATTGATGTTCCTCTAGTTGTAACATGGATGCTAGTGTTTCCATTGCGTCTACAACTCTATTTTTTGTTCTTGGAATTTTTTGAAATATAATAAACACAAAGTACTTCTTCAAATCATCGATCATCTTCTTATAGGGCATAATATTTTCATATTTTGTTTGTTACTCTCCATTTACTTGATTGATTATGAGTTGAGAATCACCATATACATGTAACTCTATCATTTTCCATTCCATGGCTAGCTTGAGACCATTTACCAATGCTTCATATTCTAAGATGTTGTTGGTACATGGAAGCATCAATTTGTATTCCTTAGGTATCTTGTAACCTTAAGGAGTGATAAAAAATACCCCTACTTTGGATCCTTATTGTGTGACAGAACCATCAAAGTACATTTTTCATGGATAGTCTATTAAGTGCATTATTGTCTCATCTAGAAAATCTATTATCAATGGTGTTACATCTTGTAATGGTGAATTAGCTAGTTGATTGGCTAGCACTTTTCCTTTAATAGCCTTTCTATTGATATACTCGATATCAAATTCACTGAGTATGAGAACCCATTTTGCTAGCCTTCATGTTAATGTTACCTTTCTCGGGAGGTACATGAGAGGATCAACCTTTGCAATGAGTTTCACTATATTCAAGAGCATGTAGTGCCTTAGCCTTTGAGATGCAAAACAACTGCGAGACAATCCTTGTCAATTATATTATAGTTGACTTCATAAGATGCCAATGTCCTGTTGATATAATAAATTGTTAGTTCCTTCTTGGTATCATCTTCTTGCACTAGCAATACTGCAAGTGATGTATTCGTAGCTGAAATATAGAGTAACAATGTCTTACCATGAATAGGCACCATTAAGATAGGATTATTAGCCAAATAATATTTTAATTCCTTGGAGTTATTTTTGTATGTGTTGGAAATCTACCTATTGGGAGCATGCTCAGACATGCAAATGTTAGAGATATAAATCAATAAAACACACTAACATGTCTAAAAACATACTCTAAAACAAATACTTCTATCACAAACTCCGATGAGCTAAACAAGGGCACTCAATGCCTTGTTGATTTTCTCTTAGAGAAGTATGTGGGTGTGCTCTCCCAGCACAATATTAAAATCCCACTTGAAATGCATGAAAAGGATGAGCTAATAACTCAAGAACAAGTATAAGGAACTTGTCTCAAGATTTCACCATTGATGAAGATGCAAACACTAATGCTAAAATGATATGAAAGATCTAAGCTAAGAAACAAGATTCATTCTATTAAATCTAAGATGTAATATCTAGATTTTCAAAATGAACTAAAAGCATGAAACATGAACTAAGAAATTCTACAGCTAAACAAGCATGATAACAATGCATAAAATGGAGATGATTTTCTCTTGGTAATGGCCTCTATTTATAGATTTTTGGGAGGAAGGAGAGGGCTTGGATGACATGGAGATCATATGGAATCCACATAGGTGCCACATGAGGGACACATAAGCCATGCAAGAGGCCAAGTTTTCTCACACATGTGTGAGCAACTTGTGATGTGATGGGTCAAAGTGTATTTAAAGTACACAGGTGAAGGATCTTGTAAGAGGTGTAAGAGTTTTTGTCCAATAAAACACTTTTAGAAAGTGTAAGAAAGTGTCAAGGTTGTAAGAAACCTTGTTGGCACCAAATTAAGATTATTTTGAAGTCAATATTTAGAAATTTGCTCACACATGTGTGAGCAAATAATTAGGACTAATATGTGTAAAAATCAAGAAATTAGCCTAATTAACCTTAGTTAATTAGTGAGTAGGTCTATTTGGTGAGAGTGATGTGAGATAGGGTAGGATCTAGGTTCAAATTAGTTTAATCCAAATTAAATTAGATTAATTATGGTTTAGTAGAATTAAGTCATGTGGAGGAATAAATAAATTATAAATTTATTTAAAAAGGATAAATGAGGGAAATGTATATAAATAAGATTTAATACATTAAAAGAGGCAATAATATTTAAATATTATGAAGGTGAATCATATTTAATTAAATAAATAAATTAAATAGATAGAAGAATATAACGAATATAATTAATTAAGATTAACTATAATGTTATGTGAATATTAATTAAATTAATATAAGGACTATTTTAGACGTCTACATTTTGCCCCTCTTTAATGCGGCATTGAAAGTGGCGTCAGGTCAAAGAAAAGAAAATAAGATGCCCCAGAAAGGTCAGGAAAACCTAAGGCGATGAGGGTAGAGGAGTGTGCCCCCACGAGAAAATAATACGAAAATATAAAAAAATTTAATAAAATTTTCTTGAAAAAGGAAGAGGGGGAAAGAAAACCAATTGCATGACGTGTCCAAAAGAAATGGAGGAAAAAAAATGGGGACCAGAGCGGGAAATAGGGAGAAGAATAGAAGAAACGGGTCCCAAGGGGCTATAAATAGCCCACCGGGGACCAAAGAGAAGTCATTTTCATTCATGGAGAGAAAAAAAGATGGAAGAAGAGAGAAGAGACAACGGCTATCCAAGAGCATGCATAGCATAGAGATCGAGTCACAACACACCAACAACCCGCAGACGCAGGACCATCGGTGAGTAGTCAAAGTCCTCTAAGTCATTTACACATTTAATTTTTTAATTTGAATTTATGACACTCAAAAAGTGTGTAAAACCGGCCTAAAATGGAGATAGCGGTCACCAAACTGCCATCTGTGTAGATGGTGATCGACAAACTGCCATCTTTATAAATAGCTGATTGGTGATTGTCATCTTCAAAGATAGAGATTTCATGATCACCATCTGTGAGGGCAGGGGGAGATAAAAAGGGGAGCAGAGATGGCAAAGAAGGTTCATCGTCTATGTGGAAAAGAGGCAGTGGCCTAAAATTCCATCTCCATAGATCAGCATCTACAAAGAACCATCGTGTGCATGGTAAACTGGAATCTCCACCGATTGACCTAGGAATAGAAGAAAATTGAGGAAAAGTAGAGGGAAAGGGATCCAAGGGCATTTTTTTGATGCCCCAGACTAAGAAAGCTATCTAATTGCTGACATGGGTATTTGGTGGATGCAGGAGGATACAATTTCATTCTGGGTGAAGGAGTGCTATCTAGCAATGATGGCGCTGTAACCACCTAAATTTGGTCTATTCCAACTATGGACCCTATTTTCCCTAAGTGTGATCATACCCTCGATTATGTCCAAATGACCCTATTACTGCTTGGCATAATTCTTCAAATCAATTTAATGTCCTAGGTGATTTTTATCACTAAATT
>MU227639.1:3409350-3425930 GCA_018584345.1 Thuja plicata
AATTATTAAAAAGCAATTAAATTGTTTAAATAATTAGTTTCCTATTTTTGAATGAATTAAATAAGTTTAATTCATTTAATTAATATTCCCCTAAACCCCAACCTAACCTATCTCAACCACTTCTACCTTGGGTTCTAACCCTTCTCAACCCATTCACCCTTGCTAATATAATCCTAATCCTAATTCTACCCTAACCCACCTCCTAATGTTGTCACATTCCATTAAGGAATGCTTAACAACTCAACCCACTTGAGAAAGTCCACTTTGTCAAGCTTGACTTTCCTAAAAAGTCTACCTTCTCAAGCCATCCTCTTACACTCTCCCCATGCTTCTTTAAGGCTTTCATTAATGCCTCATTAATAAAGATGTCTTAAGCCTATGTCTCCTCCATGCCTCATTAATTCCCAAGGCATTAATGGCTCTTACACCTCCATTAATGAGTCCCTTAACTCATAAATGAACCTTGTCTCCCCTCTTTCTCTCCCATTCTTCTATAAATAGAAGTCATTTTTGAGAGCAAAAGAGCCTTCACCTCATATTGAAAATACAATGTTATGTTGTTAGATTAATCTTAAAATCACATTTCACTTCTTATTTCATGATATTGCATTATTCTCATTTCCATTCTTAAAGCTAGGATGCATGTTTTCTCATCTTTTTAGCTTATTTTTAAACTAAAATCCTTCATGTTAGGTCTTATATGTCACTAATTGTAGCATAAGCTGAGGTCTATTATGTTACTAATCACACTCTTCTTAGTTAGAAGGCAATAGGTCAATATTAGGTGGTTTTACATGCTTGTCTAACCTTTTTGAACTAATAAAATGACTTATTGATGTGTTGTGTCTCTCTCATCAGGTACCCAAATACACACACATTTTTGGCACCCACCATTGGGCCAAATTTTCAACTTTGCCTCATTTTCTAACACTTTTTTTCCAATTTGCATGCTCAAGATTCGATCACAGGATCATTTTTAGTCATACAAGATCGCATCCGGGATACGCCCTGGCACCGTGAAAAATGAGGCTCGCATCCGGGATTTCCTGGGTCATTTTTGGTTTAAGCTCACATATGGTAAGAAATGGATCACATTTGGTAAGGAAGCTCGCATATCATATACTGCATCACATTCAATAGAATTTTAGGCTCGCATCTGGTTAGAAAGTTTGTGCATCTCATTTGCCTAATCCTCAACATTTTGAGAAGTTGTGCTTTTGATCTCTTGTAGCTTAATAGGTGTTTACAGGTTGTTTTTGGAGTTTTTTATGGGAGTTGAAATAAATTCATACTAACTCAGTTTTACAGGTTGCCAACCCCCCATCTTGACCTCTATTTACTTGCTTTCAAACTTAAAGTACATATTCCAATTTATCACTAAACTGACTAGAGGATTATGTTGTTTTCCTTTTAAGGAAAATCAAAAACTCATACATCGGTTTATGGATTGAATGGAATTTGGGATAAATGGACAAACAAACACATCTTATAATTCTTTTTGGAAATAGTAAATGAACAACACAAAGTGCTAAATATATGGGATCAATGAACAACTCAATCGTATAATTTCTTTTGGAATCAGAAATTGAACAAGCAAATCACTAAATTTTGTGGTTAATTGAACAAAGCAAACTTTCCTTTTCAAGCATCCTATTTTTTTAAATAGGAAAAACTAAATCAAGCTCAACATAGCTTGAAGGAATGAACTTTGTTGTAAGTGTTTTGGAAGAAAATGGTTTAGATTAGGAGAGTATGCTCTTCTTCTTTGGAAGAATAAAAAATCCAGACATCCAAAGCTCACCAATCCTGGTTACATACATTTAAACAGTAGAGGGTCTGCCGATTGAGGAAAAAATCTCCCAAAAATGAACCAAGTGAGGACAAGTTTTACGCTAACCCTTCCAACTCACTATAAATAGTTGCTTCCTCATAGGTCAAAGCCTTGGAAGATGGAACTGGTTTTGTTCTTGGAATTTTGACATCATTCCTTGAATATGTCTAGGTATATGTAGAGCGGAGCTGCTTGAATCTTGCTTGTGAGACTACATATATTCAGGTACTCATAGGGCTATACACCTGAATTTTGCCTTGTGCAATTCTATGGGGGATAGTTTTGAATGGATTTCCCAATAATCTACAACAACTTTAACTGAAAGAATTTCTGATTCATCCCCAAAAGGGTGATAATATTTGTGCAAGGAAAAAATTAATTTCCCCAAGACACTCATCATATTGTGCCCTCACTTGTGTTTGGAGTTGGCTAATACAGCATAACAACTAGAGCCATTGCATGCTTGGTGATGGCTATATTCTGATTAGCATTTGTGTGTACCTGAGTCAATAAGCAAAGATTTTCATCCTCCACCTAGAGAATAGGAAAAGATAAGTGTTTGTTTCACCCTCCTAACAATACAAAACTATTTGACATGTTCAAAAGATCATTAAAAAGATAAGCTCCTCAAAAAAATCAACAAATTTCAAACCCTGGAGTACAAGTGTTTTTCACACCTTACGACACCTCTTAACACAATCTAGAAACAAGAAACTTCACACACTTTGAAAACACACTTTTCAGAACTGACTGAAACTGACAAAGACATCATAAGATCACATCCTATATTTCCCAAGTCACATTCAGTGTTTAGGATCGCATTTGGTATCCTGGATCGCATTTAGTCAACAAACAGTCACATCCAGATTCTAAGATTACATATGGTACCATCAGAGGCTCGCATATGGGAGCTTGCATTCAGGACAGTGGGCATTTGTAGTATTTTATCTTAGGAACTCTCAGTTGGTTATGATACCCTTTTTTCTCTTTAGCTGCTTCACGTTGTCTCTTCTGGTCTCCCTGATATATTTTAAAATATTTTCAAAACTTCCACCTTGCATGCCTCGTCAGTCTTTCATGATCAGTTCAATACGCGTGGTCTACCCATTTTCTATCAACAACTTGAATTCCAGCTCACTATCAGGGCATTCTAAGCCTTTGTTGCTGGAATCATTTACATCCACAACAACAAACTATTACTTTTACCTAGACACGCCCACTTGAATGATCTAAAATCCTTACTTGCACTATTTGTAAATGTTAACAAAGTTGAGAAACAAACTTCATGGTTAACACAAGACGCAACCAGTACACAACTAAAGGATCGAAAGTGCCTCCTAAAACACCACACTTTCAAGGAGAAACTTCTCACAGTTCCCTTCTTGATCTAGATTCCCCTCAAATGGATAGCAACACTAAAAAATGGAGTAAGGCTTTTGAGGGTTATAATGATGGAAAACATGACAAATCCAAAGCCACGAAAGAGGAAGAAAGACCCAAGTTTGAACATAATCTATTTGGATCAGACAGTGAAGAGGAAATCCCTGAAGACGAATACAAAAAACTCAAACAAAGTAAACAGATCCACAAGCTATTGGAGTGGACAATTAGTGACGATAAAGAAAAATATTTCCTCCATCTAGCATCCACAGGTGTCAAATTACCCAAATATTATGATGTGAAAAAACTCAAGGAGAAGGAGGTACCAAACCCAATATCTATTCTCACCAAACAGCTCAATCTAATGCAAACAGAGCTCACAAATCTCAAAGAGGAGAAGGAGAAACCTAAAATGAAATACTCTTTGGATACCATTTGTCCATTTCCTTTTGACAAGAGTATCACTATGGTCCCATTTCCTCCTAACATGGCAAGGCCAAAGTATGACAAATACATAGGAGAAACCGATCCACACGACCGTGTAAGGTAATTTTGGGCTCTAAGCATCGAGTACATGCATGAACCCACATACCTCATGCAACTATTTCCAGGAAGTCTAGGAGTTAATGCCATGGAGTGGTTCTCAAAACTAAACCCTAAGGTCAAGACATTTGAGGAGTTGATCCAATGGTTCATTCAACATTACTCCTACCTCATCCAACATGATATCACTATGATGGACCTATGTAACACCAAACAATGAACTGGAGAATCATTCACACACTTCCTGCAAAGGTG
Organism: Thuja plicata; assembly: GCA_018584345.1. Lineage (NCBI taxonomy): Eukaryota > Viridiplantae > Streptophyta > Pinopsida > Cupressales > Cupressaceae > Thuja > Thuja plicata. The sequence goes on from MU227639.1 coordinate 3,413,360, forward strand.
GAGGAATATTTTTGCACGATATTCAAGGGTCATTCCCAAAATGGAGAAAATAGAAATCTTTGTTAATAATCAAGTGCCAGAATTGAGCTATGCTCTACAAATGCAAGACTCTCCTAGCCTCGATAGAATGATCAAAAATGTCCTCCGTATTGAGGAATTCCTGGTTAAAAGGGGAGAGATCACCCTTCAAAATGAAAGCAAGACCAATAACTCCAATTCCAAGCCAAAATGGTGGAAACAAAACAAGAATGTTGTTAACGACAGAGTGGTTGATGCTTCTAACATTAATCCTAAACTTGAGGCATTCAATCTAACTAATGGCATGCAAGCAAGCAAAGATGCTAAGGTAACACCTCCCATCTCCAAAGTGAACAATGATAATAACAAGGAATGAACATGGACTTCAAAACCCCAAAGAATGTTTACTCCTTTAGGGGAGTCACTTGAGACTATTTTGAAAACATTGGTGGATAACAAAGTTCTTACGATTCCTGATTCTAAACCATGGGAACCAATGGTCAAACCCAGGTGGTGGGATGATAACTCCTACTGTGTCTTTCACAAAAACAAAGGACACAAGACTAACAATTGTCTCAAACTTAAACATGTCATCCAAGACCTCATCAAAGGAGGTAAGATTAAAGTGGACGGACATACTACCAATGAGGATCATACAGCATTTAACAAACCCTTTCCTAATTATAATCAAGGAGAAACATCTAAAGGAAAGGGTAATGAGGTAAACTACATCTATTCCAAAAATGACAATGTGATTAACATGCTTGACATTAAAACTGGATCCATCAATGTGATCACAATTAAAGGTGTCTCATCCCACTCAAATGCTGTAACACAGAGCCAAGCACAGGTTGCAATTAAGGGACCTCCAAAACTAACATCTACATCCAAGGTTCCTATTTTCACTATTCCTAAACCAGCTACAAAATACATGGTCACTATCCCCAGAGCAAAATATGACTTGATAGACCAATTACAATGAACCTCTACCAAAATTTCCATCTTCGAGTTGTTCAAGATATCCATGGTACATAGGGAAATTCTAGAACAAGCTCTACACACTGCTAATGTTCCAAAAGATATTGATATAGCCAAGTTTCAAGTGATGGTCAATCACATTTCAGCATGACATTACCTCTCCTTTTCTGAAGAGGATGACAAGTCATTGACCCATCCACACAATCAACCCCTCCATATCAAAGTCCTTATTCATAAATCCTGTGTTAGACACGTATTGATAGATGGAGGTGCAGGATTGAATATTTGTACACTGGATCTAATCAGGAAACTGGGTCTCTTAGAACAAACTATTTACTCTAGAAACAAGATAACCATTAAAGCTTATGACAAGGAAGAAAGATCCTCTAGGGGTCTTATTGCTCTGCCTATCAGAGTCAGACTGATTGAGAGGAATGTCATACGCCAGGTTCTAGATTTACCATTGGCTTGCAATATCCTACTAGGGAGACCATGGATTCATGACATGCAAGCTGTACCATCCACTTACCACCAATGCATAAAATTCCCATACAATGGGGTGGAAGTGACAATTCCTGCTGATGCTAACTACACTTGCAACAATATCAAAGCTGGTAGTATGATCCCACACAACAAACAAGCTATGGATGCAGCTACTCCTAAAACTACCAAGGACATGGTTATGAAGAGTTTTAGCAAAACCCTAAAACTTGAAGAAATAGGTATGGGAGAGTACAAGCTAGACCTGACTCCTTCATTGACAGAACTTCTGGTGTCACCAAGATCCTATGGAAAACCTTCATCAACATTCACACCTCAAGCATTAAAAGATCCAGAAGTAAACAAGGCAGCTGGCATGATAAAGGTATCCACATCTTCTTCAGATAACATAGAAGAATAGGCAGTCTTGGATTGGCTTTACAAAGGTGAACCTGTGGAATTTGAGGTCAAACATGTCAAGATATCCCCAGAATAGTATGGAAAGGGATATGATTTCCTCACACAAATGGGTTTCAAAGGAAAGGGACCTCTAAATGACATAGGACAAGGGCTTGTTGAACCTATACCCATGGATTTTCGGAATACCAGAGATAAAACAGGACTTGGTTTTAATACTAAAACTAATAAACCCACTTCAAAAGAGAGTTCACACTCAGATAAAGGGAGTGATGAAATAGATGAACTAGAGAAATGGTCCTATGAAATATTGTTTCATGTTGGTGCAAAGGACCCCAACTACCAAGGAGAATGCTATGTACCTAGCTTTGAGGTACCACAAGATCTTCACACCCCTTTTCTATCACAGCCTCCCATTCAAGAGGTAGGAGACACCATAGCAACAATTACTCAAGAGATACCCCGGCCATAGAATTTACATCCTAACTCGAGGCAATTGGTCATAATTTCACATGTCCTTGATCTACCCCACTTTGATCTACAAGCAGCTAACCGATTACATCAAATAAACATTAGTGAATACTTAAACAGGTTTGATGATGATGTCACAGACTCTCATGATTATGAATGGGATTGACTATCTATTGCCTCTAAAGATATTGGAATAGATACAATTCACATGTTTGTAGCTCCCTTAGCTCCTAGTAAATGATATGACACTCCTCTCAATGATACTGATCCTCCTAAAATAGAAGAAGAGTTCATTCCCCTGATCATTGATGGAGACACAGGTGAATACATAGGTCTAGAAGAATTCCATAGTCCACAAGCAAGAAGCCTCCTTTTACAGAGAGATGATGATGAGACTTCTACTAATGAGTCACTATATTTTGGTCCACATATGACTAAAAATGACCCTTTTAATGATGATCTCACTCTTATTGATCTAAATATTGAAGAAATTAACTTCACAGACAGTGTCATGTCAGTTAATGGTCTTGATGCTAACACGATGTTGTCCTTCCAAGAATCTGATTTCCTAACATTGATACATCCATACCTAATTGATTGGACTAAAACAAATCCTACTCATATCCTTGACTTTTCCAATGACCACACCCTCGCTTTTTATCTCAATGCTTGTGAACTTTACCCTTCTTCCACCAATGCAAGGAGCGAGAACATGTCATAGGAGGATATCAAGTTTCTTAGTCACAGACAGAAAAATAAAAAGAAAAAGAAGACTGATGGTGAAAACCACTCTGTGGCAGTATCAGATCCCAAAATAGTAAAGAAAAAAGATGTATCTAATGGTGAAAACCTCTCCGAGGTGCCAAAATATGAGACTCTTGATATCCTCCCTGAACACTTTCAAGAAAGATCTTCAGTATTGATTGAACCAACACAGCCAGTAAACATGGGCACTGTTGAAAATCCTCAAATAGTTTGTCTAGCACAATCTTTATCAGAAGAAGAGAAGGTATAGTTCACAGAGTTCCTAAAAGAGAAGAAGATCAAATTTGCATGGTCTTATACTGATATGCCAGGGCTAGATCCTAATCTCATTATGCACCATTTGTCTATAGCTCCTGAGATCAAGCCCATGAAACAAAAACTTAGAAAGATGCATCCTCATGTTGCACTACTGGTAAAATCAGAGCTAGAAAAATTGTTGAAAGCTGGATTTATTTGAGTCATTGCCTATGTAGGATGGATCTCCAATGTGGTCCCCATTTCTAAATTTGATAAATCTATCAGGATCTGTATGGACTTCAGAGATCTAAACAAAGCATTTATGATGGATGACTTCCCTCTACCAAACGTTGACATGATCATAGATCTTACAACAGGCTTTCATATGTATTCATTAATGGATGGATTCTCAGGCTATAACCAAATCAAGATTGCCCCTGAGGATCAAGATAAAATTGCATTCACATGCGCATGGGGCACCTTTTACTAGAATGTCATGCCTTTCAGGTTAAATAATGATGACGCAACATATCAAAGAGCCATGACAACAATATTCCATTACATGATGCACAAGAACATGGAGGATTATGTTGATGACACATTGACTAAATCTAAGGAGAGAGGTACTCACATTGTTGACCTAAGAAAAATATTAGATCAAATGGAACAGTTCCAACTCAGGCTCAACCCAAAGAAATGTGCCTTTGGTGTCTAATCAGGGAAGCTCCTAGGATTCATAGTATCCGCAAACATAATCGAGGTAGATCCTACAAAAGTAAAATCTATTCTATAGATGGCTCCTCCACGTAATATCAGTCAAATGAGGATGTTACAAGGGAGACTCCAGTCTATCAGGAGATTCATGTCCCAACTTTCAGATAGGGCACAACCCTTCACTAAGCTACTACATAAAGGGGTTACCTTCAAGTGGGATGAACACTGTGAAGCAAACTTTAGAGAATTGAAGGGGTGCCTAGCTTCTCCACCTATTCTTATGGCACCTATTCATGGAAAACCCTTACTCCTATACATATCAGCTACAACTACATCCCTAGGAGTATTACTAGCATAAGAAGATGAAACAAAGAAGGACAGAGCTATCTACTACATTAGTAGAACACTAGTCACTTATGATCTCAATTATAGCATTATTGAAAAACCATGCTTAGCAGTCATCTTTGCATCACAAAAATTAAGACACTACATGCTCTGTCATACAGTAAAGCTCATTGCTAAAAATGATCCTCTAAAGTATCTTTTGAGCAGAATAGCATTAACAAGATGTTTGGCAAAATGGGTCTTGATTCTAAGTGAGTCTGACATCAAATATGTAGAACGAAGAGCTATCAAAGGACATGTACCTGTAGATCAATTGGCTGATTCACCACTCTAGAATGATGAACCTCTACTAATTGAATTCCCTGATGAAACAATCATGCATCTCACTGAACATCTATGGAGGATGTATTTTGATGGTTCATTCACTCAACAAGGATCTGGAGCTGAGGTCCTCTTCATAACCCCGAAAGGATACAAGATTCCCAAATCTTACAAATTAATGTTTCCATGTACCAACAATATCTCAGAATATGAAGCATTGGTCAACAGCCTCAAGCTAGCTATAGAATGAAAGATCATAGAGTTACATGTGTATGATGACTCCCAACTAATTATCAATCAAGTCAATGGGGAATATCAAACAAAAGATGAAAAGTTGATGCCCTACAAGAAACTAGTTGATGATCTAAAGTACTTTGTCTTCATCACCTTCCAACAGATACCAAGATTAGAGAACAAAGCTATGGATGCTATGGCTACCTTAGCATCCATGTTACAAATGGAGGAACGTCGATTCCACTATGACTTCTTGGTGGAAGAAATATCCTATCCTTCCTTTGCTAACCCTGAATACCAGGTAATATGTACCTTACATACCCCAGACCAATCTCGGTATGCCAATATCATTGCTTACCTTTCTGACCAAACCATTCCCGCCAATCTATCCAGAAATGAGAAAAGATCCCTGATTAGGACAGCATCACATTATGTCCTCATAACTAACAACCTATATCGACATGGTCTTGACAGTACACTTCTTCGGTGTTTAGAACTCAAAGAGTTTGATCTAGCATTAAAAGATGTCCATGAAGGTGTATGTGGATCACACTCGAACAACTTTTCATTAGCCAAGAAACTACTCAGAGTAGGCTATTATTGGCCTACCATGGAGAAACATTCTATTCAATTTTCAAAAGCATGTCTTAAATGCCAGACCCATGGAAACCTTATTCATGCTCCTGCCAGAGAACTTATACCTTTCATAACACATTGGCCATTTTAGCAATTGGCCTTTGACTTGATTTGACAAATATATCCCAACTCTTCAAATGGACACAAGTTTATCATTACAGCCACTAAGTATTTCACCAAGTGGGTTGAAGCCATGCTGCTCATCAAAGCCACTGGCAAACAGGTTTCTATGTTCATTCTGAACTACATTATTTATAGATATGGGATACCCTCTTCAATTGTAATAGACAATGGGGGCCAATTTAGAAATCAAGACATTGATGACCTTTGTGAATAGTTCCATATTACTCAACATTGTTCCTTGATCTATTATCCTCAAGGTAATGGATAGGCTGAGGCATCAAACAAGAATATACTCAAAATTCTACACAGAACTGTGAGCAAGTCTGGCAGATACTGGCATCTACAACTGAATCTGGCACTATGGGCCTATAGAACAAGCATCAGAACACCAACTAGAGCCACGCCATTTTCTCTAGTCTATGGCACTGAGGCAGTACTACCTATTGATTTTGAAATCCCATCTTTGCAGATATCTTTACAAGGCCTTATTAATGATGAGCAGTAATGCATGGATAGGGTGAATTCTTTAGACCTACTAGACGAGCACAGACAAAAAGTGTTTGATCACCTCAAAGTGTATCAAGCACATATGTCCAAAGGTTACAACAAAAAGGTAAAGCCACACAAATTTTAATTAGGATATCTCATCCTCAAGGAGAATCCTAAGAACCAGCCTAACAAGGAACAGAAAGGAAAGTTTGAACCTAACTGGCTGGGACCTTATGTTATCACTGCTACTTTTGGGACTAGAGCTTATTAGTTAGCTACACCTGAGGGAGACATTCTTCTGGATCCTATCAACACTCTACATTTAAAGTGGTTCTATGCTTGATGTTCAGATAGCAGAGCCTATACAGTAGAAATTTCTTGCAAAATACCAAAAAAAATTAGAAAATTGATCCTAAAGAACTCCAAAAATAGTGGAAAAGATCCTACAGAAAAGGGTATCCTTGGTGAAAACCTGGTAAACATGCGCCTTGATACTACAAAAATATTCAAAAAAACAAAAATAGAAAAAAATTTGAAAAAGAGAAAAGTGCCTTGATGAGCACCTGGTAAAACAGGCATCTTAGTAGCAAAAAGAAAGAAAAAGATCCTGCCAAGTGGTGAAAACCTGGCAATCAGGCGTCACTTGTGTTCTGCGCTCCACCTATCAATGCACTACTGATACTAGGCCTTCATAATTTTGTTTATGCTCATATGCTAACTTCATTTTCCTCAATGACTATCTTATCCTTGCTTGGGATTTGTCTATATTTACATCTTAGGAATAAGTCATTCTGCACTGGGGGCATCTTTGTTGGCATAGTTAGTTACGGTTGCTAGGTTGCTCTAGGATAGTTTGCCTCACTGCCACAATGTTTCTTGACACATACAAAACAATGTCACTTTCAAAACAAGGGTGTCTTTTTAAACATCACATATCTAGACATGACAGTGTTCCTACGAGGATATATTGGATCACAAACATTAACAAATTATCCTAACAATGCATAGACATGGCACACCATATTTCTTATATTACAATTTTCTGATTGATGAATCTCTACTGTGTTTGACATATGAATGAACAAGTACTACTTACACACACAATTTAATAATGGTTTGATTATGATTCTTTTATGTCCTGATGATGTTTTCAACTAGGGGCATCTAAGTAATTATAAATTTTATTTTATTGATTCTCAATTGATGATTTATTATGTCTTCTTAGTTACTCAATGACATCTACGCAAAGACAAAGAGTCACAAGGATTGGGAGCATAATGTTTTCTTGAACTTCTGTGTATGGTGATTGTTCCAAATAATCCTATAAATTTCACCTAACTTGGATTTTTATGGTAAGAGATGCTACTATGGGTGGGTAGCCGCATATATCTCGATCTTCGTTATGTGTAAACTACGGTGAGTTTGAAACAATTTCCTTGTTTGTTGTTTGATCTAGATTCTCACTAAGGTATATGAATCATAATGTACCCAAGGATATGAATTTTCAAGGTCCTTGTGGGTCCAATATCTTGCCTTAAATCAGAATTTGGAATATTAAAAAGGAAGGTGACTATTTTTATCCTGGCTTCTATGCCTTGATGCCTAAGTCTATTTCTAACATTTCAATAAAACATAGTATTCATACTTTCATAATATCAGTGGGTATTAGTGATGGTTGTACTATCAAGTGGTATCCATTTTGAAAAGTGCCCAATGATGATAAAAATGTTACAATATTTTATAATCAGTGACAAGTCCTAAGAGTCTACATATAGCTATATTTAAAGATTGCATGGTGCATTTATAACGGGAATAACAGCATAAGAAATTTTGTGCTCAAAATTGATTTCTATCTTCTTCTAAACATCAATTACATCATCCATATTACTGATATCAAATATCATTGTATATCCATAGCATACATTTTGCATTCATTGAAAATATAAAAGCAAGAAAATACAAAAACAATAAAGCATCCATGTATTGCATTTTTACTTTTTCATCCTAAAGTGCATCCATACATCTATTTGGCATAACTAAAAAATCAAAAGAAACATACATTTGCATTTTCACATAAGTATCATTTAAAATGTGTTTATATCAGTAATAACTCATCACATCCAATTATAAAATGATGTTATCATCTACAAACTAACTCATCACGAGACCAAGATATCATCACATGTGCAAAAGATACATTTACCATATCTGTAAAAGCAAAAAGAACTCATGAAACATGTCAGAATCAAGAACCTGCATCAGATATATATCATCATAACATGGTACAAATCATCACATGGTACAGATAAAAATATAAAGAATATCAGTGTATAAGTGAGCATAAAGAGTATCAGTGTATCAGTACGCCAAAATGAATCAAATATACATGTATGAATGTCATCTACAAAAATGTTTCTCAGAAGGATCCAAATATACAAAAGAAGGGATCTCAGTAGGATCTGGATATACAAATATGATCTCAAAGATATACATGTCATAAAGATAATACAACAAAATCAACTTTGTCCTGCCCCCTCTCCCTGGTCAGGGGGAGGAGGAGGTGGTGGTGCAAAAGGAGCTGTTGGAGGAGGCATGACCCCCTCTGACTGCTAAGCTACTTGCAAGATTGAAGATGCTCTCTGCCCCTCTGGAACTACTGCGTGATATAGGGCATAATAGTATGTAGCCCTCTGTCCCTGATGGACTACTATCTAGGCCTGTGCATCCCTCTCTTCCCTTAGTTGCTTAAGATATAAATCATTGTCCTCCAATAGAGCATCGGCAATAGTCACTTTGTCCTCCAAGGCTGTGATCTAGGCTCAGAGTTGCTCCCTCTCCTACTCACATCTAGACAATGGGTCTCCATCCCGGCATGTATCTTGATCCTGTGGCCTCTTTGGTGGTCCTTGTTGTCGCTGCCTCTACTAATCCCTAGTAAGAAATGGACCGGGATCTCTCCTAGGAGCTACAAACCTGAATTGGGTACGCCAACCCTCTCCACTGCCACTAGCTCCACCTATATCAATGGCCTCTCCTCCACCACTCCTATCATCTCCATCGTGCCCATCATCCGAACGAGGATGCCTACCATCCCTACCACCAACGTGGCCCCCATGTCTACCAGGAGCCCTGTCTCTACCTCCTCTACCCCTAACGGGTCAGTCATTAGGATCATAATCTAGAGGCTCCTCTATGTGAGGAATAATCTCCTCCAGAATAGTAAATCAAGGAAATGTGTACTGGAGCCTCTCAGCAACATAACCATCAGATAAACCTGCATCCTCTACATCCATCTAGAGATCCTAGTCTATAGAAACCATGTCCCTGATCTCCTGATGTGCAGTCTCATAGGTCAACTATGCACCCCATAGAGGTGTCTCATCTTGGGTACGGGCATATACTGTAATATCCTCTATACAGCCCTATCGCCAACCATACTACCTTAGAACTCTGGTGATAACAAATCACTCTATCACATACCTGGTCTAGCCAATGAGATACCGGTTCTAACACAAGTAAGGTACCTATTGGGCATATGAGGTCCACACCTCACAATCTAGATATGGTCGCCATACGACCTCTATCATGACATCAAATAATCGGCGCTAATACTCAATCTTGCCCAGATGGGGCTGCTGCAAAAAGCATGCATACATATATACATAGGGCTTCTCAGGTGCCCTATGCCTATCTATAATCGGTCGTGTAATAGGGATGTGCTCCCAGGCCCAGATCTGAAGAATAAGAATACCCATAGTCATACTGCGGGTATAATGATATACAATCTCATGGAGCTCATGGTACATATGAGCTAGGATATAGCTCCCCCAAGCAAATCGCCAATGATGGATGACCATCTACTCAATCATACTCACCCAGCCAACCATGAATCCATGTTGGCCCCTGTCTGGCATAAGGATGCCACCTACCAGACCTGCTAAGTAAATAGATAATTGATCGTAGTGATCGACCATGTAATCCCATGATAGGTATCTCCATTCTATGGTGTCATCCTGAAAGAATCTGCATGCAGTACCAATCGCCACACCAACTCGGGACTCAAAGAAAACCTCCTATCTAACCATCGGTACGTGCAAAATCCTCCAAACATCCTCTAGAGTCACAGTAATCTCTCATGTCGGTAAATGGAAGGTTTTCTGCTCAAAGTGCCATCTCTCAGCCAGAGCAGTCAACAACCCATGGTTTACCCCAATCTTGGGTAAACCTATCAAGGACCGTAATCCACATTGGATCACATTCATCTGTTTGTCATCTAATAAACATCCTGACAATGTAAGGATGCGTGCAGGGTAAGTGTCGTGAAATGCGACTACCTCAAACTGGGCCTCTTTTGGACAAAAATGGCTATACATCAGTATCTTATCTACAATACAGGGGCAGACTCCTAATCAACTAAGTTCTTCCAAGTTCGCAGGACGCAAATAGATCGAAACACATTAAGCTTCTAAGTCTTCTACAATATGCGATCCTGGAAATACAGGATGCGATTACATTTACCAGATGCGATCCCTAAAATATGGGATGTGATCATAAATGTGGGATGCGATCCTAAGCATCTCGGGTGTGACACACTGATGGATTTCTTATTAAAACAAAACAAAAACAAAGGAACTAGATGCGATCTGGGAAAAATTGGATGCGACACAAAAATTCAAAAAAATTGGATGTGATCTGGGAAAAATTGGATGACTCAGGATTAGCAGGCTACGATCTGGGAAAAATTGGATGTGACTCGGGATTAGCAGGATGCGATCCAGAATCCCAGATGTAGTCCTAAATTCAAAGGGATATAACTAATACAAAAATGCATGCATTTGAAAATTGCAAAATTCAAAGGGTAGTTTATCAAGCACTTACTGACGGTGGGTAGTCAGCTGGACGCTGGTGTCAGTGGCTCATCTTGAAATGGTGCTTCCTCACAGGGACTACCATCTTCTCTGTAGAGATCTCTGAATTTCTATGGAGGAAAGTGAAAATGAATAGTGAAATGGTAATTTTGGAGGCTTATATGGGTCTTTTGAGACATTTAGGAGTTCCTAAACTCCTCCCAGATGACTACAACTACATTTCTATTCTCTTTCTAATCAATCAGGAACCAAATCGAAGGTGCCTTTGATGTTTTCAGTAGCACAACGCCATTTTTGTGACAATTCTAAAAATTACATAGTTGCTTCATTTATTCCAAACATTGGTCCATCCTATACATTTTATCATACATCTTGGTCTAACATCATTTTATTAGTCTCATCACTCACATTTTCATGTAATTAACTTGGTAATTGTGCATTTATTTTTAAACATACCTTCTTTTCCACTTCTTCTACTCCATCCTTTCTTATCATAACCACTTCTTGCAAGTGATACGTTCTTTCAACTAAGGGATTTATTATTTTTATTTGATTTTGTTTCCAAGGGGGCATGATCACACTATCATCAATTAAAATTTTGCTCAAAACAGCATCAAAATGACTTCGTTATCAAACAAACTAGGGGCATAACAATTTCCTTGACTAAAGTTGGAACTGTTGGATAGAAATCTTTGGTTCTCATGAGCTGCTATCTTGTGCCCCCTCATTTTAAAAGATTCTTATTAAGCTCCTGGCAGCTTCATACTAGCTTTTGGATGACAACCAAGTTTGGAATCAGTATTATCAATCTTTGGACGACAACCAAGTTCAGAATTGGTATCTTTAAGATCTTTTATTGATCTTTGGATGACAACCAAGTTCAAAATCAATTCTATCAGTTTGGTTCGATCAAGTGCGATACTGATCTCATCAACATTTCATTTGACAACCAAGAACAGGATTCTCAATCTTTCTGAAATCAAAAAAATTTCTTTGAATCAATGCACTGCTCGCACATCAATCCAAACAGGGATAAATGTAACCACCTAAATTTGGTCTGTTCCAACTATGGACCCTATTTTCCCTAAGTGTGATCATACCCTCGATTATGTCCAAATGACCCTATTACTGCTTGGCATAATTTTTCAAATCAATTTAATGTCCTAGGTGATTTTTATCACTAAATTATATTAACTATTATAGCCATATAATTCAAATAAATTTAAACCAATTAAATCAAACCAAATTCAAACATGGCTATAATATTTAAATATGAAGGAATTAAATAAATCCCTAAATCAATTACCCACTTGCAAATAACCCATTCCCCTATCCTATTTAATTTAATTAAAAATGGCTATAGTCTCCTAATTATTAAAAAGCAATTAAATTGTTTAAATAATTAGTTTCCTATTTTTGAATGAATTAAATAAGTTTAATTCATTTAATTAATATTCCCCTAAACCCCAACCTAA
>MU227639.1:3438571-3473502 GCA_018584345.1 Thuja plicata
TATTCCTCCTTAAGAGGAATCACGCATTTGTCACACACACAATATGAATGTGGCATCCATAGGAGAAGGGAGTTACATGCAAACTCCTCCACTCATCTCTACTTAAGAGATGTCTCTCACACACTTGATTTAATAATCTTCTCCTCTCTCTCAATCTCTCATTGCTCTCATTATTGTATTGAGCTTATTGCTCTCATCCATAGGCTTTTTGCCATATTCTTATTCACAAAGGGGTTTTTCTTTGCTTTTCCCCTTACAAAAATCTCTTGGCTATTTTTTGCATTCTTGGAGTTTCTCATATGCTTGATAGTTGATCTTGACATCTTTATCTCACTTGTGGTTTATGGTAAAATCTTCTTGCATTTCATTTTCTTGGATTACTTCATGTTTATGTTTTCATTCTTTTAATACTTCTTACACTTCATATTTTGCAATATTGTTTTTACAAGGAAATTGCAATTTATAAGATTTAGGGATGAGATCCCCTTTTGGCGTAATAAACAAGATTTCAGCCCCCAATCCTTTCTGAGTAAAGGATCCATCAAAATAAAGTTTCCATGGGGTACTCAGGGAAAAATTGAGAACTGATTCATCTAGAAAATCTATTATTAGTGGATGTTTACTGTCAAAAGGTGCTTCATCTAACTGATCTACAATAACTTATCCTTTTATAGATTTGCAATCCACATAAATAATGTCAAATTTACTAAGAATCATAACCCATTTTACAGTACGACCAGTAAGAACAGCACGTGACAGGAGATATTTGAGTGGATCAATTTTGGTAACAAGGTGAATCTTTTTATTGAGCATATAATGTTGTAGTTTCTGTGTGTAGAAGACAATAGAAAAACATGATTTCTCAATGACAGAATAATTCAATTCATAACAAATAAGAGTCTTTCTGAGATAATAGATTGCTCACTCTTTTCTGGTATCATCTAATTGTGCCAAAAGGGCTCCCAATGACCTTTTTAGCAGATATATACAAAATCAGAGGATGGCTAGCAACAGGTGTCACCAACATAGGTGGATTAGCCAGATAGCCTTTTATCTTTTCAAATGCATTTTGACATAAGAAATCCCATTTGAATTTGATATTCTTACGCAAGAGATGAGAAAATGGATGCACCTTATCTTCCAGCTGTGACATGAATCTCTTGATGGACTTTAGTTTTCCTTGTAAGTTATGCAATTGTTTCAATGTTTTAGGTAGTGGCATCTCTAGGATGGCTTTTACTTTCTTTGGGTCAACTTCTATTCTGTGTTGTGACACAATGTATCCCAGTAGCTTACCCAATTGTACTCCAAAGACACATTTCTTGGGATTTAGCCAAAGCTTATACTTTTCAAATTGCTCAAAAATGGTAGTGAGGATAGGAATGTGTGATTCTCGTGTCTTGGACTTACCCAATATATCATCCACATAGTCTTCCATGATGACATGCAGGAGATCATGGAAGATGGTTGTCATTACTCTCTAATATGTGGTGCCAGCATTCTTAAGGCTAAAAGGCATCACCTGGTAATAAAAGGTACCCCAAGGTGTCGTGAATGAAGTTTTGTGTTGATCTTCTAGCGCTATCCTGATCTGATTGTAACTAGAGAAGCCATCCATGAGGCATGACATCTCATGTCCAGTAGTCAAATCCACTATAACATCAATATTTGGGAGTGGAAAATCATCTTTAGGACATGCAATATTTAGCTCTCTAAAGTTAGTGCAAATGTGGATGCCCCCAGTAGGCTTTCCTACTAGCATAATATTGGAGACCCATTCAAGATAGTCTATAGGTCTGATTACTTTGGCATCCAACATCTTTTGAAGCTCTACTTTGACTACCAGTGCTACTTGCAGATGCATCTTGTAGAGCTTTTGTTTAACAAGTTTCACATTGGGATCCACAGCAAGATGGTGCATGACATGATCTATATCTATCCTAGGCATGTCCTTGTAGGTCTAGGAAAAGTTGATTTTATGTTTCTGGAGGAATTTTTTCATTTCTTTCTTTTCTTGATCACTAAGAGAGACTACAATGTAAGTGATGTGTGGATCTTCTTTTGTGCCCAGATTGATTGGGATAGTGTCTTCAATAATCATAGAGGATATCTTTGGTTCTGATGATATGAATGGTAGGTCAGCTTCTCCCTCCTCTAGTGCCTCAAAAAGGTTTTTACTAGAGGATGTGTCCTTTATTTTATCTTTTTCTTCATCTGAAGGTGCCTGCAAGAGGTTTTCACCAGGGGATGTTTTTGTATCTTCATTTTTTTTACTTTTCATTGTCATTTTTATGACTAAGAGAATTGACCTGGCTACCGAAGTAGGCTTGCTTGCTGAAATGTATCTAATGTTTATACTCTTGGAGATTCTTAAGTCCAAAGAGAGCTAAAACTACCTCATCCAAATCACAAACGTCCAAAGCTGGTGGTGAATCTTGCTGATCCCATTCAATTAGTTCAAGGTTTGTCAGGGGAAGACAAGGGGAGGAAAGGTCATCTTGGTTGATAGTGAAGACATGGTTAAGGTCGTCAAGGTCATCTTCAACATGTTGGAAAGGGATTTTGAAGAACTCTTCTTCAGTGTCTAAATCCAAGGTGGCTAAACAATAATCCTTATCAAAGTTAGTCTTAGTTTCTATGGAACCTAATCCATGTCCTCAATGATAGCCATTTTCTATTATAATTTTCTTCTTACCAGTTTCATTAGCGCCAAGACCAGTACCATGATACCCCATGTTTTCAACAATGGGAGTAACCTTGATATACTTTCCTTTAGGGAATGTCACAGGTTTTTCTTCTTCATCATTGTAGATCCAATCAAGGACATTTTATTCCATGTGTTCATCTGATAAGGACCCCCAATGTTCAAAAGTAGTTGTTTTGCAATGCATGAGCTCTTTCTCTTTAGAGGGAGGTAATGGTGACAGTCTCCCATAGGATTTTTGGGGACAAAGGGAGTTGTTCGATGCATAGAGCACTTTCAAATTTATATTTTCCCATGCCTTGATCTATAAAGGTGGTCTTTGTTTTAGATCTAGAGGCTTTGTCTTCAGTGACCTTTTCCTTTCCTTTGGATTGATTAGGTTGTGTCTCTGATATCTTTTATGGAGCTGAGGAAGTTCCTAGAATAATTTTTTCTTTATTAAAATGTTGGCCAAACTCATTCAATGGATAGTAGTTGGATTGTTTACCTTCCAGTCTCTTGCAGTATTGAAAGGGCTCAACGTCTCCAGGAATCATGATTTCTCTACCATGATGTGGGAAATTGAGGCATTGATGATAAGTAGAGAGTTCACCTTTAATAGCATGTATCCAGGGTCCTCCCAGCAAGATATTGTATGGTAGATCCAAATCCAACATGTGGCAAATAGTTTCAATTAAGGATGGGCCCACTTGTAAGGATAGTGTGAACAAACCCTTTCTTTCTTGTTCTCTATCATCATAGGCCTTTATTTTGATTCTCTTGTCTACATCTAGAAGGTCCTAAGAAAGACCGATGTTACAAATCATTTTCAATGTGCACAAATTTAGGCCTGATCCACCATCTATAAGGACTCATTTGATTTTAGTGGATTGGATTTTGGCTTCAATATGGAGGGATTTATTATGATGAAGGTCAGGACCGCAAAAATCTTTATCAGTGAAAACAAGATTCTCTTGTGTAGCTAAGTTCCCGATCATGGCTTGGAATTGAGAAGCGTTGATATTTTTAGGAACACGAGATTAATTTAGAGCATCTTCAAGGATTTATTTGTGAATTGGTGAGGTATGTGGGAGTTCTAGAATGGATATTTGTGCAGGCGATTTTCCTAATTGAGCCAATAGGCCATAGTGTGAGGCACGCCAAGCAGCGGTAGACAGTGCAGCTAGTGGATTTGTAAATGTAGAAGGTTTGTTAGGAGCTTGGATAGTGAATCTGGGTCTGCATGTCGTAGCATTACAATCAGAATCTTTGAGGATTATGGTGTTAACATGTGTGTCAGATTCTTCAATGTAGCCACAAAGAGTGTCAAACCCAAAGATATTATTTTCTTCTAGACTCCCATATGTTTGATCATTGCCTGTGATAGTATTGGTAGAGTAATCATATGGGATTGCATTGGATGCATTATTTTGATTGTGCAGTGGGAAGGGCTGATTGTAGACTTTAAGTTTTGCATTTTATGAGGATGCATTCTGGCCTTCAACTTCAATTTTTCTATCTTCAATGAGATCTTGCACAAATTTTCTGAGCTTAATGCATTTCTTGGTATCATGTCCTTTGATGCGATGATAATCACAATATTCATTGCCTCTATACCAAGTGGGTTTGGGTTGATTCTCATCAAAAGGCCACGTGTTTGGATAGATTATAATTCCTTGATCCACAATTTGTTTAAAGATCACGTCAAGGGGTCCTGCTAATGTTGTGAATTTTCTTCATTGTCGATTGTTGTTATTGTTTTTTTTATTATTTTTTCTACAAGGGAATAGATATGATTATTTGCACAGTTGTTGCTGATTATTATTTTGATTGTTGTTTTGATATTGATTCTGGTTTTGATTGTTCTGATTCTGATTCTGATTCTGATTTTGATTGTTGTTGCAATTTTTATTTTGATTCTGATTGTTATTGTGATTGTTTTGATTATTATTGTTGGATGCCTCAACATTTTGAACATGCTTGGCATCAGTCACTCCATCATTGACAACTCCTTTGTTTTTACTCTAGAATTTTGGTTTATCATTGTTGGAAGGAGTATAATGTTTGCTGCAACCTTTTTGCAAAGGTCATCTTCAATGTCTTTTCCATTCTTGAAAAGGGATTCAAAGGTGTCAAGTGAAGCCATTTTGATTTGGAATGACATCTCAGAGATCAAGTTCTTTGTGAAGATATCAATTAAGTGAGTATCATGTATTTTCCTTGGCATGCGATTTGCAATATGTCTCCATTGTTGTAAGAAACTATCAAAGGTTTCTCCATTCTTTTGTTTAGTATTGTACAAATCATTGAGTGTTGCTTGATGATCAATGTTATACAAATATTGACCAAAAAACTTCTCTGCAAAATCAGAGAAAGTAGAGATTGATCCATAAGGAAGGGCCATGAACCATTCCAAAGTTGTGCCACCAAGACTCCTAGTGAAGAGTCTTTTTAGGTAATTTTCATTACTAGCAACTTATTCACATGCAATGTAGAATTATTTGAGATGTTGTAGAGGACATGTTTCACCTTTGTATTTCTCAAATTTAGGCATCTCAAATTTTGGGGGAATGGTTGCATTGTGATGGACTTGTCAAATGGATAGAGATAAATATCCTCAAAAGAAAACTCCTTTTTGCCCCCATTTGTAAACCATGCACAAGATTTTTGAGTTCGTTAACTTGTTGGGCTAAATATGGAGCATTATGTGGAGTAAATGGTGGCATATAAGCTCCTCCTCCTCCAAATTGTGTAGTTGAAACCCCAGTGGAGGTCATACCAACTGTAGGAGGGGGTATGTATTAATAAACTCTAGATGTGTTCATTGCAAATGTCTTCATTATTGTTGTTTAAAACATAGATGATGTAGGTAAAGGCATGAAAATCTGCCCTATGTTGTTGACATTAGTGCTTTCTCCTTGAGTGGTATCTGTTGTCGCATGAGTGCTATTGTGTGTAGTAGTATTTGGCAAAATGCTTAGGATCTATTAGATTTTCTCTTGTGTCAATTGGACTGATGATGTAGTTGTTGATACGGGTGTTGATGTGGGTATTAACATTGAAGGTTCACTAACAGCTCCTTTATCGGTATCACGTGATGATGTAGCATTTGAATTGGAAGCCATGGCTGCGGTAGCAGCTGTAGCCTTGGTGATGTTTCGAGTAAGGAGTGATTCATCAAAGTTGATGGGCATTGTGATGCCATTTTGAATGAGATTCAAGAAGATTTTACTATTTTTTTGACTAATGGCATTATCAACCATTTCTAAGTTATATGGATCTCTAAGAAATTCGTTCACTTGTGTAGGTCTTTCTTCTTGATCCACTAACTCAATTTCTTTGGGTTTGTTGGTTATGTCATCAACTTACGCTTCATACCCTTGAAACAATTATTGGGAAAAAGGATTCTCCTCCTAGGTAGCATTGTTGAGTGTTGCATGCCTCATGTTTCTAGCTTGGGATCGAGTAACTACCATACAATGGAATACTTAGAAGAATGGGAGACTAGAAGATGTAGGATTGAGAAATCAAAGGGAATGGAGCAAAGATCTGATTCTTGATTTGATTTGATTTGATTTTGATCAGATTGATTGGATTGATTGATGATTGAATAAGGATTGATTTGATTGATGATTGATTCAAATTGATTGATGATTGATTTTGATTTAAAGGTTTTTGGAACAAAACCTAGCTATAACAAGACCTTGTGATGATACAAACACAAAAGGATTAAATGATATCTTTTATACTTGAAGATAGACTTGTGATCTCAAGCAAAATGGGATATCACTAATGGATTTAAATTACTTGAGACAAACTGATGGTCTACAAGAAATGTTGTATTTGTTTGATGATGAAGGTCTGTAATACTTTTGATTAAGATCTTTCAACCTAGAAGGGATTGATTTGATTTTGATTTGATATGATGTAAAGAGGTTTTATCTAATGCTCCAAGAGGGAGAATGATGTTTGAAGATGATGGAAGAACTGGAGAATTGATTTTAGAAACAAGAGGCTTGTCTAATCATATTGCTCAAGGGTGAAAAAGGCACGGTTGATAGGATATTTGGCCATGAAATTGAAAAGTTTGTTGTTGTACATGATCTTGTCTATTTTCTTGCAATACTAATTTCTTGCTTGATTGATGTGGAAATGTGTTGATACTCTTTGGATTTGTGAGTAGTCTCTTTCTGTTCTTGATAAACTGGAAGTGTTGGAAGCTTAACCTTCTTGTGTTTCTTGGAACTGGTCATGTCATATGGAAAAAAATCTAATTTTGACTACATGTATGAATGTTTCAGGACAAATGGTGTTAATATCGCATAAAGGACCAAGTTTCAAAGATTTCAGTCGATTTTGAAGCTCACTATTTTCAAGCAGAGATGGCAGTCTCAGACACAGATGATGATATGCACTGATGGTGATCTGTGAAGATGTCAACTCCAAAGTCCAGATGGAAGTCTCAGACACAGACAATGATATGCGCTGACAGTGATTTGTGAAGATGTCAACTCTAGAGTGGAGGCGAAAGTCTGTAATTAGGATAGTGTCTTGATGTTTTGGATAGATTTTTTATTTTAGTTTGATCTTCAGTGGATTTGTTCAATGGAAAGAACCAATTTCAGCATAATCAAACCAAAAAATAACCAGCATGTGTCTTGAAAATAATCCAACAAGGGAAAAATAAACCTTGAGGGATACAAGCAAGTGTGACAAAATTTGTTTGTTTGAAGGTTTCATTCATGTTCTGATATTGTCAATGTTAAAGCACTTCAAACACAATCTACCTAAGGAATTGGTGTAGCATGAAAATATTTTCTCATAAAGATTAGGCACACACACAAGAGCTAATAAAAATATGGTTATCACCGAGCATGCAATGTCTCTATGACATTGTATTAGCCAACTCCAAATGCTCAGGGTGGAACGAATGTATGAGTAATCTTGGGGAAGTTACTATCTTCCTTGTACAAACATTATCACCTTTTGGGGGTGTTTCGGGTAGCTTCTATGCCTAGAGTGCTTAGTAAGGGTCTCTGTTTGATTGTATCCTCTATGTATGCACAAGCACAATTCAGGCATATAGTCCCATAGAGTGTCTTGACAAAAGTGGTCACGTAAACGTGATTGAGATTGTGAGGCCGCACTTATGTTAGACGAGAGTCGAGTATAAGATCAAATTTCAACCGACTCTCGATGCTTTAACCCCAAGGAGTAAATTTTATTAATGTGAGTTGGAGTGGTGTGGCTTACACCTCATTCTCATGTGAGTCATTCTCAGGAGATTTTTTCCTCAACCGGCAGGCCCAACTAAAGGATCAACTTAAAAACATGGATTAGCGATGAAAGGGGTCTAGATTTCTGATTTTCCCTTAAGAGGAAAAGAGCATACTCTCCTACCCAGTTTCATTTTCTCCCAAACACGCTAAACACTTGTTCTTTCCCAAAATACTTATTTGTTTAACACAAAATAAACATGTCTAGGTTTTTGATCTTCCAAAAAGGAAGAGAGCATACTCTCCTAATGTTTATTTTGAATCATACAAATAAAATCTCCTAATTAATCTAGGTGCCTAAATAAAAGATTATGTTAAAAAACATTATCATTTGGTTGAATTATATTAAGTCAACCTACAAAACAAATTTGAGTAGTTTTTGAATTTATGTCTTCTCCAATCGTCCTACAAGCACAAAAAAAGTCAGTAGTTTTGATGTCTGTCTTTAGAAACGGTGCTACAAAACCTTGAAAAATATTAGTAACCCTAAAATCTGATAAAAAATATTGAATCACAAGAAATATGTGCAGACAATAGAGTACAATTGCACACGGTGATCTGCACAGATGGTAAAGTCAGAGCGCAGACGACAGTCTATGAAAAATAGAAATTGATACCTGTCAGAAGATCCAAAAATTGCAGACTGTGGTTGTAGAGCGCAGATGTCAATCTACAGAGATGGTAAGTAACCTACATAGATGGCCCAACATAAATAGTCAGTTGACAAAAAGACTTAGTAAATAGAAATATTTAGTTCTTACTAATTTTGATAGCATTTAACTCTTAAAAATTGATACCCTGTCAGAAACCCGAGAGTTAGAAACTTCAAAATTTAGTAGAAAGAATTTTAAAACAAGTTTCAACTAATTCTATGTTTGAATAGGTGGTGACGGCTATCTAACGGTGTAGATGGAAGATCTGTGCAGACGGAAGTCTAGAAACACGGATGGTCGAATCAGAGTGGAGACGGCTCTATGTAAAAAATTTCCTGACTTACGATAAAAATGTGAAATTTGTAAGAAAATGGAAAATTAAGGGACATGGGTCCCACCAGGCATGCCAAAATGTATGTGTTGGAAATCTATATGTTGGGAGCATGCTCAGACATGCAAACGTTGGAGATATAAATCAATAAAACACACTAACATGTTTTAGTAATGTGTAGACTTACAGATGTTCATATCTATTGTAAGCTCATAATACATTTCTGATCAATGTTTCTTTTCTATATTTTTTCTCCACTTTTTTATGCTCAATGATGCTATGTTTCTCTATTGCTCGGTGTCTACATAAATCTTTAGCTCTGTTCTTCAGCTTGTTTTATCAAGACTGTATGAATTCTTCTTCACCAGTATTCTCTTTAGCATCTTTTTTTTATTCACCCACCTCATTCATAATGAATTATCTTGTCTCTCTTATAGACATAATTTCACCATTTCTAAGTCCTTGACTTTCTTATTCTTGGCATGATCTTCAATTCTCGTCATTCTTGCTTTAAAGCTTACTTTAGTTTTATCTCATAGATTTCTCCTTGACAACTGGAATAAAATAGCTTTAAAACTCTATTTTATCTCTGGCTTTTAACTTGTCAATGAAAATAATGTGATCAACCAGTTAACTCCATATTTAGCTCCTGTCGGCTAAGTCTTTTGTTGTTTCTAGACTTCAGTTCTTGTTGGTATTTAACTCCTTGTTTACTCGGTCTTGACTTCAGTTTTCCTCGGGCATCTCTGTCTATCAGGTTTTTTTGTCCATTGGTAAACACTGTGACTTTCAGTTCTTCTTAGGTTACACTTAGATTCTTCTTGGTAATGCTTGATTGGGTAACTTTCTCAGGTATCACTGTGACTCTTCTCTCGGGGTTCTCTATCCATCGGGGTGTACTGTCTGTCAGTTTTTTTTGTCACTTTGTGTATACTAAACTTTTATGCATTACTGATAACATAACCTTTATCTCTTTGGCTCTTTGAAGTCTTTGACACTATATATATATATATATATATATATATAACCAATTAGATTATATCAAGTTGACATCAATGACAATACAATATATTAGTTGATTTAATGTTTTGCATTAACTTTCTGTAGCTCGGTGATCATCAACTTAACATCTTCAAACATCAAATGTTCCCCATGCACATGTAAATGTTGTCTTTTCTTGGTCTTCAGGGGTGATGTTTATTTGGTTGTAGCCCAAAAATCCATCCATGAGTGAATATATTTCATATCCTGTTGTGAGGTCTATAGTCATATCAATGTTAGGCAGTGATAAATCATCTTTAGGAAAAGGTTTGTTTAAATCCCTGAAGTCTATTCAAATTATAATAGACTTGTTTTCTTTAGACACTAGGACTACATTAGAAATCCATCCTGCATAAGAAATGACCCTTATGAATCCATATTTTAATATTTTTCTAGGTCCCCTTTTACCAATAATGCTACATGTGGGTGCATCTTTCTTAATTTTTGTTTGACAAGCTTTATAACAGGAGATATAAATAAGTGATGCATTATTAATTCAGCATCTAATCCATGCATATACATAAAAGACCATGTAAATTTGATCTTTTTCTCTTTAAGGAACTCAGTGAACTGTGTCTTCTCTTCCTCTGTCAGAGATTGTGAAAGATGGACAAATTGAGGAACTTTTGTCATTCCTAGATTAACTGGTTGTGTTGGTTCTATGAGGAATGAATATCATTCTTGAAATTGATCAGGGAGGATATCAAGAATCTCATATTTTGGCACCTCTAAGAGGTTTTCACCATCAGATACATCTTTTATTTTTACTTTTTTAGAATTTGATACTTCCACAGCGTGGTTTTTAGCATTAGTTATTTTCTTCTTTTTATTTTTCAATTTGTGACTAAGAAACTTGATATTCTCCTCTTTTATGTTCACGCTCCTTGCATTGATGAAAGAGGGATAGGATACATGAGCATTCATATAATAGGCTAAAGTGTATTCATTGGAAAATTTCATTATAGGAATATGTTCTGAGTCTATCCAATCAATCATTTTAGGATTTACCAAGGATAGTGATTCAGAGGATTCTAAGGACAACACCATGTTAGTGTCAAAAATATTAACTGATAATACAAGTTCTATTAAGTTAGATTCTATATTGTTTAGATCATTAAGAGTTGTAACATCATTATTAGAGTCATTGTTAGTGTTATGCAAACCTAACTCTAGCTACCTATCATTTGACCTTTCTCCTTCTTCTATCTCTCTTGTTCTATCAAAGCTATCTAATATCCTTTGGTACTCCTCTTGTCCTATTAAGACACTTATATCTAGATCAATTATACTAGGCATCACCACCTCATCCAATTCTATGACAACATTTGTATTGTGGGTAGTATTAGAACTTTCTCCCCTTTCCAGTAAAGGTGTGAATTTATGGATTATATCTACCTTAATATCCATGGTAGCATCAGACATTTGATCCTATTCATAATCATGTGAGTCTGAGATATTGTCACCAGATTGATTTATAAATTCAGCAATAGTGATCTGGTGTACCCTATTGGCCATTAATGCATCAAAGTGTGGTAGATCCAGGACATGTGAAATTGTCACCAATTTCCCCCAGTTAGGATGCATATCTTGTTGTTGTCTTATAGAAGATAACTCTTGAAGAGTGTTTGAGCTGCTAGCTTCTTCATCCCTACCTATTTATTCTTCTTATTCTTGAGGAATTTCTTCATGGTATTCCTTTTCTTTCTAAACTCCTAGAGAATCTTCTTCTTCCTCCTCCTCTACTTCTTGGACATTGGTTTGTGACAACAAAGAAACATGGTGTTATATTTATTCAACAAAAGTAGGTACATACCATTCTCCTTGGTATTTTGGGTTCTCAGTACCTATATGTAATAATATTTCATATGTCTAGGGTATGAGTTCAGCTTCTTCTTTGTCTTTGTCGCTTCCTTTATCAAAGATTGGACCATCTCTTGAGGTAGGATGTTCTAATTTTTTATTGAAACCTAATCCTATATTGTCCTTAGTGTCTCTAAATTCCATATGAATTGGCTCAGTGAGTCCTTTTCCTTTATCTCCTAAAGGTCCTTTCCCTTTTTATCCCATTTTTTTATAAGATCATGACCTTTGCCATATTTTATGGGAGATATCTCAACATGTTTTACTTCATTTTCTCCTTTTTCCCCTTTATAGATCCATGCCAAGACTGCTTTATCTTCTTTTTCTTCCTCTTGAGAAGTTGTAGCTCTAACCATGCCAGTGGGTTCATGAATAACTTTTCCTTTTGAGGTAGAAGGTGAAAATGATGGGGAGGGTTTCCCATATGATCTTGGAGATACGAGAATGTTAGCCAATGATGGCATTATATCCAATTTTTCTTCCCACGTGCTATTTTCTTCAAGTTTTAACATTTTTTCCAAAGCTTCTCGTCACCATGTCTTTAGAGGTTTCTGTTGGGAACTCTTTTGGAACTTCCTTATTGTGAGGAACCATACTATCTTCCTTAATTTTGTTGCAAGTGTAGATTGAATCTACAGGAATTGTTACTTCTACTCTAGTGTGTGTGAATTTGATACATTGGTGGTAAGTAGATTGCACCGATTTCATTTTATGTATCCAAGGTCTCCCTAGTAATATGGTATAGGCCAATGGTAGATCAAGAACTTGAAAAATCATATTTCATTCTATTGGTCCTATTCTTATTGGTAAAACAACTAGTACTTTGGATGAACTTTCCTCCTCATCATAGGCCTTGATGGTTATCTTACTCATTGAATCAATGGTGTGTTCTGAAAGACCCAATGCTTTGGCCAGATTGAGAGTGCATACATTCAAACCCATGCCTCCATTTATCAATACACATTTTACATGGTTTTTTTGGATCAAAACTTCAATGTGTAAAGGTTGATTATGGGGATGAGTCAAATATTTATCATCCTCTTTTGAAAAAGAGAGGTAATGTGGATCTGATATGTGATTAACCATTGCCTATAATTTGTCTACATCTATGTCCTTTGGAACATTAGTTGAATTTAGGTCTTGTTCAAGAACTTCCCTATGCACTGAAGAGATTTTTAGCAACTCAAATATAGAACTTTGAGCCGAGGGTCTTTGTAATTGGTCCACCAAGTTATAGCTAGTAGATGGTATGGGAACCGCTTGTCTTAATGTTGCTGGTTTTGGAATTGTGACAATAGGTGGTTTGGATGATTTTTCCTATTTGGATGAGGAATTAACCCCTTTGATCGTAAGTTGTGCTTGGCTTTGTGTAACCACATTTGAGTGTGTTGACTTGTCCTTGACACCTTTGATAGTGATCACATTGATTGATTCATTTTTTTTATGTCCAACATATTGATCGCATTATCATTTTTAGAATAGGTGTAGTTGACTTCATTTCCTTTTCATTTAGAGGCTTCTCCTTTTTCATAGTTATGAAATAATTTATTATAGGCCATGTGATCTTCATTATATGTGTTCCCTTCCACTTTTATTTTTCCTCCATCAATGAGATCTTGTATAACATTCTTGAGTTTGACACAATCATTGGTCTTATGTCCTTTGTTTTTATGGAACTCAAAATAGGCATTATCATTCCACCATCTTGGTTTTACTTTCGATTCCTAAGGTTTTTACTCTGATAAAGTAATGATTTTGTTGACCAAGAGAGTTTTAAAAATCATTTCAAGAGGTTCTCCCAATGGATTAAATGTTCATTGCGGTCTAGACACCCATGGCTTATTCTTGTGCGTATCATTGTTTTCTTTTAGTATTTTTGTTGTTGCCTTAGCTTCTTTGCTTGTTTGTAGGTTGTTTGTAAGATTAAACATAGTCAGTTTAACATTCGTATTTGAAGCTTCCACCACTCCATAATTAACAACATTTTTGTTCTTGTTCCACCATTTAGGTTTGTTGTTATAGTTGTTAGTGGGTTTTTTGTCATTAAAAAGTGTGATTTCTCCTTTTTTATCATAACCTCTTCAGTACAAATAGTGTTCTTAATCATTCTGTCAAAACTAGAAGAATCTTCTATTTGTAGGACATGGTTCATTTCAGGTACTAGTTTATGAAGATCTTCATCTTTTCCAATTCACATATTTCTCTTGAGTACCTCGCAAATATTTTCCTCCATCCTTGCAAGAAGGGTGTGAAGGATTCACCTGTTCATTGTTTGGTATTACAAAGATCCATCATGGTAACATTGTGTTGTATTTTATAGGAGCAGTGTTGGACAAATATTTGAATCAACTCCTCAAATGTTTGTATGCTAGGTGTGAGTTTGGAAAACCATTCCATGGCTTGTCCTCCTAAAATTTCTAGAAATAGTCTCATCAATTATGTTGGTTCGTGCATAAATTCAATACTCAATGTACAAAATTATCTCACATGATCATGACGATCCGTTTCTCCCATGTATTTTTCATACTTTGGTCTTGCAGTGTTTGGTGGAAAAGGCACCATTTGCAAGTTCTTACTAAATGGGAATGGACATATGTGTTCCAATGAGTATTTATTTTTTGGTTTACTCTTCTCTTTCTTAAGTGCTGTGAGTTTTGTTTGCATTTGATACAGTTGTTTAGAGTATTGATATAGGTGTTTGTATCTCTTCAACTTTCAATCGTTCAATGTCATAATCTTTAGGAATTTTGACACCAAGAGAAGCTAGGTGGAGTAAATATTTTTCTTTGTCTTCCTTAATGATTTTCTCCAAGGTCTTTTGAAACTTCCTACTTTTTTTGAGTTTATTGTATTCTTCTTCTAATATTTCTTCATCACTATCTGTGTCAAACAAAGGACGATCATGATTTCTTTCTTCTTGACTTTCTCTTTCATCTTGGTTATCATCTTGGTCATATTCATCAAAGGTGGCACTCCATTCTCTATTAGGTACATCCATTTCAGGTGAGTCTTGATCAAAAATAGGGTTTGTTCAAGATGTCTCTCCTTGTTGAAATTTAAGAAATCTTAAAGGTCTTTCTAAATCGACGATGAGATATATCTTTCTTCTTGTGTTAACAATAAAAGTGTTAGAATAACTGAGAGGGGGGGTGAATCAGTGGCCTCAGAAATTAATCCAATAAATCAACCAAATATTTATACCACAAATATAAAACCTATAGTTATCTTTAGTCCTACAAGATGTATGCCTTGTGTGAATCTAACATGTATATACTGCTCAGTGTTTATTCTTTTTATCCTTTCCTTAAGGTTTACTGAATAGGAGTCTATCTTTTCTTAACCTTTACCAAAATACAAAAAATAACTTAGTGTTTACCAATCAATCCTGTTTTAGTAATGTGTAAAGAAAAACATCAAAGAAATGAACCATATACACATTTGACACATGGATTATTAATGTGGAAACCCTGTTAGGGGAAAAAACCACTTGGGACCGGTAACCCAAAATTTGCACTCTTCTGAAGTAAGCTCGGTGAAGAGCCAACCTTGTTAAAGGTTACAAATACACTGATAAGTGTGACCTTGTTAGAGGATTTACTACTAATAGTTTATCACTTGAGCTAGCACTTACTATGTTGTCAACATGAAAACCTTTTGATACTCCTTGGGATATATCTCAATATATAAAGGATGGTTAAATCCTACTTTGTTCAGAGGTTTTCTAAATTAATGGTCAAACTAAAATAGCATATAATTTGTCTATAAATACAAATTAATATTGTAGATGTTCAAATCTATTGCAAGCTCATAATACCTCTTCTGATCAATGTTCTCTTCAATTCCTTTGCTCCACTTCTTTCTGCTCAGTGAATGTTGTTTCTTCTCTATTGCTCGGTGTCTGCAAAATTCTTAGCTCTGTTCTTCAGCTTGTATGATCATATCTATATGAATACTTCTTATCTTCACCATAATTATCTTTTGCATTCCTCTCTTCATAATGAATTACTCAAGTCTCTTTATATAGACATGATTTCACCATTTCTTGTCCTTCTTGTTTTCTTTGTTGATCACTTCTTGATCCGTAAATCTCGCCATGCTTTCTTTAGTTTTAATCTTTAAAACTCTCCTTGTTTTCTAGAATAAAACATGCTTTAAATCTCCTTCTTATCTTTAGTTTTTTAACTGATCAATGAAAACAAAGTAATCAAACAGTTAAATCTATATTTAGCTCCTAGCAGCTAAGTTGTTTTGTCGTATCCTAACTTCAGTTCTCATCGGTCAACACTTCAGTTGTGCTCGGTGACTACTACAAATAGCTCGAGCATCAACTTTAGTTATGTTTGGTGAAAACTATAGTTATCTTGGTAATGCTTGCTCAGGTATCACTTTCTCAGGTAACACTATGCGTTGGGTAATACTGTGATCTTCTATACTCGGGGTTCACTGTCTCTCAGGGTTTACCGTCACTTGGTGTACATGATTACCGATGACAAAAAATTTGTCTTTTCATATCTTTAAGTGTTGTGACAATATGTGTATGAGAAATCATACCACATCAAGTTGACATCAATGATAATACAATACATTAACTGATTTAATGTCTTGCATTTTCCTTCTACATCTTGGTGATCATAAACTTTTTCATCTTCAAACATTCAATCAATTATAGTTCATCAATCTCTCCCTTTGGCATTTATGGCAACATACTACATACTACTAATACAATATGAAATATATCAGTTGCAGTTCATCAATCTCTCCCAAACTTATTTTTCTATAACCAATACAAATGTCTCACTCTCACTATGCACTTCTAACTTAGATTTGATTATTGCATAGTACTCCCTTAATTCTTTATTCCCTTCACTAGATAGGTGTAGCAACTTTTGATTCTGTCTCTCCCTTTGTTGTAGAATCTCTTCTCCCTTTTCTGGATAGATATGCAGTGTTAATTTTTTTAAATTCTCTCCCTTTGATGGATGTTTCTTTGAATCTTTCTCTGATGTTTTCTCTCCCTTCGATTGTTCCTCTCCTTGATGGATAGTTCTTTTTCTCTTTGAAAGCAATATATTCCTCTCCATATTCATTAAGTACATCTCTCCCATTGAATAATTCTAATAGATATTTCTTATGGATATAATATCTCCCTTTGACAGCAATGCCAAACTATATCTCTTTTCTATTATATATTCCTTGAATTTCCTCTTCATAAGTAATACAATAACTTTGGTGTTCTATGTAGATAATTACCTTTCTACATACTGATATATCTTTGCACTCCATCTTTTTTCTTGCATCAACATGAATGATCTTCTAATTATGTGTAGGTTGATGCAACCTCCTAGTCAACTTAGTGACCAGTAGACAAGGTTCAGACCCCTAGTCTCTTTCTCAGGTGCTCAAATGTATCTTTAGGCAATGGCTTTGTGAATATTTCTACTAATTGTTCCTTAGATTGAAAATATTCTAGTATCACCTCTTTCTCTTTCACTTTTTCTCTTAAGTAGTGATACTTGATAGCAATATGCTTAGTATTAGCATGTATGACAGGGTTCTTTGATATTTTTATTGCACTAGTATTATCACAATAGATAAACACTGGTTCAATAATTTTCATATTCATACCTTCCAATAATTTCTTGATCCATGTAATGTTAGAGCAATTTGCAGTAGCAACCACATATTCTGCCTTTGTAGTGGATTGTGAGATGCATCATTTCTTCTTACTTATCCATGTGACAAGTTTGTCACCCCTGAAGAATTCTCCTCTTGTTGTGCTCTTTTTGTCATCTAAGTTTTCAACCCAATCAGCATATGTATAGACTTGAAGCTCAAATTTTCCTTCTCTTTTATACCATAAGCCATAGTCTTCGGTATTCTTTAGATATCTCATAATTCTTTTGACAGAATTCATGTGTGATTCCTTGGGATTCATAGAGAATCTTGCAACTATTCCAATTGCATGTGCTATATCTGGTCTAGTATGTACAACATACATGATTTTTCCAATCATAGATCTATATAGGGTCTGATTTACCTCTTTTGACTTGTCTTCCTTTGTCATCTTGCATCTGGTTTCCATAGTTGTTTCAACTCGCTTGGAGTCCTCCATCTTGAATATCTTGAGAATTTCCTGGATTTATTTGGATTGTGTGATGTATATGTCTGCATCCTGTTGAAAATTTTGTAGACCAAGAAATAATTTGATCTCCCCAAAAATTGACATATAAAACTCTTTTCTCATTTCAACAGCAAATTATTTGCATAACATATCATTACCTCCAAATTTGGTATCATCAACAAATATTTTAGCAATCAAAATATTATCATCAGTATCTTCTTTTAAATATAGATTAAAGTTTTCACTTGTTCTTATAAATCCAATACTTATGAGATAAGAGTGAAGTCTTTCATACCATTCTCTAGGTGCTTGTTTCAATCCATAAAAGGCTTTGTGTAATCTACAAACCATGTTTCTCTTGTTAGGATCAACAAACCCTTTTGTTTTTTCAATGTATACCTCTTCTTCTTGTATTCTATTTAGGAATGCAGACTTGAAATCCATTTGGTATACCTTTAATCCTTTGTAAGAAGCATAAACAAGTAGAATTCTGACTCCTAATCTAGAAATGGGTGCAAAGGTTTCTCCATAGTCAATACCTTCTTCTTGTGCATACCCTTTGCATACTAATCTTTCTTTGTTACTTGTGACTTCTCCATTCTCATTTAGCTTGTTTTTGAATATCCATTTGGTACCAATGACATTCTTGTCATTCAGTCTAGGTACTAATGTCCATGTTTTGTTCTTCTCAATCTACTCTATCTCTTCATGCATAACACTAACCCATTCTTCATTTTCAAGTGTAGTATTAATAGATTTAGGCTCAATAAACATCTAGTGTTCAGTGACTTACTTCTTGTTCTCATTCCAGCCCTTTTGTCTCCTATGATCTAGTTCTATGGATGGTGTCTTCTAACATACTTGGAAATTATCAGTTCAACTCTTTGTTCATCATTCTAATCATCATCTTGACCTTTATTTTGATCTCCATCACTCGGTGCATCATCTTGAGAAATTTCTTGATTTTTTGGTGTTTGCATCCTGATGCTCGGGTGCATTATTCTGTCACTCAGGAGTGATACATTGTTGCTCGGGCAGAGTGTCAGGTTATTCACTATAGACAAACCTGTTGTAGTCTTCCAATTCTTTTCTTCTGTCCTCATCATTTTTCTTAGCAAATTCATCTACTTTGACATTTGCACTTTCAATGATTTTGTTAGAGGATTTATTAAGACATTTATAAGCCTTGCTTTTGGTAGAATACCCTAGAAATATTCCTTCTTCACCTTTGGAGTCAAGCTTTCCATTTCTATCATCTTTCAAAATATAACATTGACTTCCAAAAATTCTGAAGTAACTTACATTGGGTGTGTATCCATACCATAGCTCATAAGGTGTCTTATTGGTGTCTTTCTTCAATTGAACTTCGTTTAATGTGTAGATAGTAGTACTGACAGCTTCTCTCCAAAATGTTTGAGTGATGCCTTTCTCAATCATCAGTTTTCTAGCATAATCAAAAATGGATCTGTTCCTTCTTTTAGCAATCCCATTTTTTTGTCGTGTTCTTGGTGCAGAAACCTATCTTTTAATTCCATGCTCATTACAAAAGTTAGTGAATTTATCAAAAATAAATTATCCTCCTCTATCTGATCTTAGACATTTTAGTTCCTTTCCACTTTGTTTTTCCACTATAGCTTTATACCATTTAAACATGTTGAATCCTCTAATTTCTCTTTTAAGAACATAACAGTCATCATTCTAGAATAATCATCAACAAAGAGAATGAAGTATATATCACCATAATAGCTCTTTGTTCTCATTGGTCCACATAGGTCAATATGAACTAATTCTAGAATAGCATTAGATGTGTATATTTTTCTCTAGAAACTAGACTTTGTCATTTTACCTTTTTGACAATTCTTACACATGACATGGTCAGGTTTTGACATGCTCGGTAAGCCTCTTACTTTCCTTTTATTGCTTATTCTAACCATGTTGTCAAAATTCACATGAAATAACCTTTTATGCCACAACCATATGTCTTCATTTTTTATCCATTAAACAAGTGGTATTAATATCATCAAAATAGAATAGGTTACATTTTGTATGTTCACCAGTTCTGATCAACCTTCTTGATTCATTAAAGATCTTTGCCTTTTTGTTCTCAAATTCAACTCGATGACCTATGTTATTCAGCTGTGAAAAACTCAATAGATTATAGTTAAGTCCTTTCACCCAATATGTATTTTCACATCTGATCAGATTATTCAACATTATGGTTCCTTTACCTTCAATCAGAAAGGGTGAGTCATTACCCATTCTTACTGATCCACCATTATAATATTCAAAAGTTTCAAACTTTTCATTATCTCCAGTCATGTGGTGAGTACAGCCACTATCAATAATCTAGACATAATTTTTACTAACCTTACATATGAGTGAAGTTTCAACATACCTTTCCTCTTCGTCTGAATCATCCTTCATAGAAACAAATACCACCTCAATATCTTTATCAAATTTGGTGTCAGTATTTCCAACTTTGTTCTCAACTAGGTAACAAGCTTTCTTCCCTTTTTCCTTGTAGTCTTGGTTATCTCTTCTGTCAGATTGTCAATTTCTTTGGCAATCTCAATCATCACCTCTGTCAAACTTCTTTTCATATGATCTGTCATCTTTCCTTTTGTTAGGGCATCTAGCAGCAAAGTGTCCAATATCTTTACAATTAAAACATGTATCGACCTTTGCCTCTTTGCACTCTTCTAGCCATTAGTGCTTCAATCTCATCAAGTTCTTGGTCATCACTATCACTGTCTCTATCATTTATTATAGTTTCTTTATGACTTGATTTACTTATTTTCAAAGAAGATTTGAATGTAGACTCAATAGATGGTAAGACATTGTTGTCAAAGTTATTCATCTCAAATGAAATAAGTCTACCAATCAGAATATCTAGAGTAACATTGTTACTTGCTACTGCTCTCATTTATTGTATAGTAGATACTCTAATAGCATAAATAGGTAGTAAGGTTCTTAGAATTTTACTTACCACTGTTTCTTCTTCAAGTACACCTCCTACTCCTCGGATAGCATTTACAACCTCTTTGATTCTACAACTATACTGAGTGATTTTTTCTCCTTCTTTCATTCTTAGGTCATCAAACCTTCCTCTTAGGCTTTATGTCTTAGCTCTTAGCACATTCTTATCTCCTCCATGTACTAGCTTGAGTTTGTCCCACATTTTCTTTGCAGTGGTGCATGATTTGACATCTTCAAATTCAGCATTGGAGAGTGAGGAAGAAATTTCTATCATCATAGAATTGTGTTCATGCTTTTCTCTCAATTGATCAACTATTGGAGATCCAGTAGGTAAAACAAATTAGTATCTAAGTATTGAGTGACATCATTTCCAATACCAGATAGGTGGAGTCTTATCCTACTTTACCATGATACAAAGTTTTCCTTGTTCAAATTAGGCACATCCCTTTTTCTCATCTTGTGATCTTTAGCTTGAGTCTTTAAACTCCCTTTATAAGCACACAAGCTCTAATAGCAATTGTTAGAATAACTGAGAGGGGGGGTGAATCAGTGACCTCAAATTAATCCAATAAATCAACCAAATATTTATACCACAAATATAAAACCTCTCATTATCTTTAGTCCTACAATATGTATGCCTTGTGTGAATATAACATGCATATATTGCTCAGTGTTTATTCTTTTTATCCTTTCCTTAAGCTTTAACAAATAGCATTCTATCTTTTCTTAACCTTTACCAAAATACAATAAATAACTTAGTGTTTATCGATCAATCCTATTTTAGTAACGTGCAAAGAAAAAAATCAAAGAAATGAACCATATACACATTTGACACATGGATTTTTAACGTGGAAACCCTATTAGGGGAAAAACCACTTGGGACTGGTAACCCAAAATTTCCACTCTTCTGAAGTGATCTCGGTGAAGAGCCAACCCTGTTAAAGGTTACAAACACACTTTTAAGTGTGACCTTATTAGAGGATTTATCACTAACAATTTATCACTTGACCTAGCATTCACTATGATGTCAACATGAAAAAATTTTGATACTCCTTGGGATGTATCTCAATATTTAAAGGATGGTTAAATCCTACTCTGTTAAGAGATTTTCTAAATCAATGGTTAAACTGAAATAGAATATGATTTATTCATAAATACAACTTAATCTTATAGATGTTTAGATCTATTGTAAGCTCATAATACCTCTTCTAATCAATGTTCTCTTCAATTCCTTTGATCCACTTCTTTCTGCTCAGTAAATGTTGTTTCTTCTCTATTGCTCGATGTCTGCAGAATTCTTAGCTCTATTCTTTAGCTTGTATGATCAGATCAATATGAATACTTCTTATCTTCACCAAAATTCTCTTTTGCATTCCCATCTTCATAATTAATTACTTATCTCTTTATATAGACATGATTTCACCATTTCTTTTCCTAATTTTTTTCTTTGTTGATCACTTCTTAATCCCGTAAAGCTCACCATGCTTTCTTTAGTTTTAATCCGTAAAACTCTCCCTTTTTATGGAATAAAACATGCTTTAAATATCCTTCTTATCTTTATTTTTTTAACTGATCGATGAAAAAAAAGTAATCAAATAGTTAACTATATATTTATCTCCTTCAAGCTAAGTTGTTTTGTTGTATCCTAACTTCAGTTCTCATTGGTCAACTCTTCAGTTGTGCTCGATGACTACTGCTAATAGCTCAGACACCAAATTTAGTTCTATTCAGTGACAACTATAGTTAGCTTGGTACTGCTTTCTTGGGTATCACTTGCTCAAGTAACACTGTCCATTGGGTAATACTGTGAACTTTTGTACTCAGGGTTCACTGTCCCCTAGAGTTTACTATCACTCGGTGTACATGATTACCGATGACAAATACTTTATTTTTTTCAGATCTTTAAGTGTTGTGACAATGTGTATGAGAAATCATACCACATCAAGTTGACATCAATGAAAATACAATACATTAACTGATTTAATGTCTTGCATTTTCCTTCTGCATCTCGGTGATCATCAAATTTGTCATCTTCAAAAATTCAATCAGTTATAGTTCATCAGAAAGTGGGATATCAATCTCGTCAAAAGTGTTCCAACAGTGCCAAAAGGAATTTTCAAATTGTACAAGTTATGGTGAATGTAAGTTTGATGTTTGAAAGTGATTGAATCCAATGTCAGAGGGTTAGAATTCCTTGATACTAAGCTAGGAATCAAGAATATTTTTTTAGTAAAGTGACAACTTAATTTGGGATCAATTGTGACAACCCTAAAGAACATGCAAGGTAGACTTTCAAATCGATTGAGAAATACCGTCATGTGGACCAGCAAGAACAACAGAGTCTGACTGAAAAGAAAAAAGGGTATCTAAACTACCAATTTTTTTATTCTAACACGTGTGCAACTACCCTCTGTCCTAGATGTGACTGACAGGATGCAATCCTAGATTTCCTGTATGCGAGCCTATTCTTCCTAAATGTGATCTTGTTTTCTAGATGTGATCTAGGATTGACCAAATGTGACTTTGTTTATAGGATGTGAATCTGTTTTGACCAAATCTGATCCAGGATCCCTAAATGTGACCTTATGATAGAATTTTGAAATTTTTCCACTTTGTTTGGAAAGACATGAAATTTTTTTTTATTCTAGGGTCTGTCTAACAAATTCTAGAGTGTCTGAAGTAGTGAAAAATGTCTTTGACTGTCAAATTATTGATTTTTTTAAGAGGATTTATCTTGTTAGTTGCAATTTTGACACATCAAGCATGTTTATTAAGAACTAAACACACCTATTCCCTAAACTAATGGAATAGCTTGATAATATTTTCTCGTAGACTCGAGTACACACTCAAATGCTAATCAGAATATGACCATCACTAAGAACGCAATGGCTCTAGTCATGATGTCATATTATCTGACTCTAAATGCAAGTGAGGGCACGAAATGATGAGTATCTTAGGGAGGTTACTATCCTCCTTGCAAGAATATTATCACCTTTCAGGGGTGAATCAGGTGGTCATTACTACAAAGTGTCTATTTTGGGCATCCGTTCGCAACCATCCCCCATATAATTGCACAAGAAAAAATTGAGGTGTATATCCCTATGAGTACCTAGATGACTTTAGTCTTGCAAGCAAGATTCAAGAGGCTCCACTCTACACACATCCAAGCATGTCCAAGGAATGATAGTCAAAATTCCAAGGGCAAAACTAATTACATCTTTTGAGATTTTAAGCTCAAGGAAGCATTTTGATTATAGTGAGATGGAATGGCTGGTGTTCACCTATCCTCACTTGGGTCGTTCCTGAGAGAAATTTTCCTCAACTGGCAGGCCCTCTAAAGTTCAAAGAAATAAAGAGGATTAGTGAACTAGGAGTCTAGATTTCTGATTATTCACAAAGAAGAAGAGCATACTCTCCTATCCATGTCATTCTCTCCTATAAAACACGCAAGGCAAGGTTCTTTCCCTCAAATTATGGAATTCAATCGCTTAATCCCACTTCTTGAGTTTCTGATTTTCCACTTGGAAAAAGAGCATAATCCTCTAGTTGGATTAAGAACTAAATTCAAATTCAACAATTAAAATCCTAGAAAAGAAACTAACCAAGCAATTTGTTCAATGGATTTGTTCATTTTTCCCAATTTCTTTTCCAAACTTAATTTGAGGTTTGAGGTTCTGATTTTCCAAAAGGAAAAGAGCATACTTCTCTACTCAAATTATAAATCAAAGTGAAATTGTATTAAGTTTAAAATTGCACGACAAGTCTAGTTTATCTTTTGAAGGCAACCTACAAAACCACATGTTAGAAATTTACTTTGTTTTTTCTCTGTTTCTTTGACCAAGGAGATCTTTCACTGTGTCTTGGAAGAACTAGTTAGGCTACCAAAAGATGATATTCATCAAAAACACACAAGGTTAGTTGATTAGTAAAGAAATCAATCAATCATGCAATTAAGCCAACTAGATGTGATCCTGAAAATTACTAAATGTGATGTTCTTTATTAAATGTGATCCAAAATATACTAAATGTGATGAAAGATCCTAAAGGTGATCCTTTACCCCAAATGCGGTCCTCTTTTTACCATATGTGATCATTTACTAGATGCGAGTCAGGATATCCAGGATGCGGTCTCCAATTTATTAGATGCAATTCAAGATCCTAAATGCAATATTTTCTTACTAAATGTGAGTTTGCATCAAAAAACCAAAATCAAAAAGTTAATGATTAGCGCAAAAATGGATAAAAATATGGGGCTTGGCCCCCTAATGGGAGCCAAAAATGTGTGTGTGATTATTGTACCTGCAAGATGAAATATAGAACTTCAATATGTCATTATATCATTGGTTAGAATCATCAAGTTAAATTAAAAAACATAGAAAACCAAAGGAAACTGACATATTTCTTCCTATCTAGAAAGACTTGATCTAAGCTATAAATTTTCACTCGGATTATGCTTAAGATCAGTGACACATTTAGTCCTAGAATGGAAGATTTAAGTGAAAATCATATTATTTATCATGCAATTCAAACTAAAGGATTAATTAAGAAAAAATGAAAGAGTTATCTAATTATCTATGAATTCATGAAACCAAATGAGCAGCATAAGAGTGCAATTAGAATTCTAAAACTTAAGACCTATTGAGCTCAAAATTCAATCCTTTTATGGAAGAAATTGAGAAATGAAGAGTTGAGATTGATTTGTGAGGAGAGGTGAGGCATGACTCTTTGGTGATCCAGGTGAGTGATCCATGTGAGTGAACTCTCATTGGTCCATGGTTTTATTTTCCATGTGTAAGTGATGAGTTATATTTTGAGAGTTTTATTAATTCCCTTTAATTAATTACTTTAGCCAAGGATTTAATGGGGTTGATTTGATTTAATAGGCCAAGGTATTTAATGTGAGGTAGTGATGAAATCACTTTGATTTAAGAGATTATTTTTATTTTGATAAATTGTGCCAATATTGAATAGTTGGATTGACATAATTGAGGCTATGATCATATTTAGGGAAAGTATGGGTCTTTGTTTAGAGTAGACCAAATTAGGGTGATTACACATATAACCCACTTGAGTTTCAACACATTTATTAGCTCATTAATATGTCACCAAGCCTATATTTTCCTGTTTTATATAACAATTTCCACACATTCAACACTTCCACACAAATCCTCATTACATAACCAAAGAGGTGTTAAATAGTTTCTCTCACAATTCGAACACCTGCAAGTATGAGGTTAGTTTGTGGTTCTCTATATTTATCTTGTTATAATTTTCTTATTTATGTATCTCTCTCACAATCCTATATTTTGTCCTCTAGTTCAATACTTGCCTTTTTATACATGCCTGAATTAAAGTTATTTAATCCACTAGTTTTGGTATGATTACTTGTATTCAAGGGATATGCATCCTTTCTCTAGGTTTTTCATCACGACATAGTAAGTTGTCTATTTATAACATACGATAATAAAAATGTATACACACTTAATAAATAGATATTTTACAACTCTTGGGCCCTTAAAAATGCTTGACTTTTCATCCTCATATTATATAAAAGTTCCCTTGCCCATACATTAAAATGGGGATTCAACTCGTCATAGCGTAAGAGTTACACTTAAGTAAAATTTCCTTAGCAAGTTAACCCATTATCAATGTCCCTTTCATACATGGTGAGAAAGGTTGTACTAAATAATTATGTAGTAAATATGATTATTCATGTTACATGGATCAAATTTTATTTCATTATTTAACCATGATTCCCTCTTTCCCTAATACTTAAATCTTATAGAGAATTTTTAATGCCTTTAGGGAAACACAAATAGTGTATAGGGTCAATGGCCCATAGCCCCTATACTAATCCTTTCATATACCTACACCTAGAAGATATTAATACCCAAAAAAAATTAATGAAATTATAGAGTCCAGCTTACTAGTCCAATAATGTAGCCTCCCTAGTGTTTTCCATAATCCAAAAATTTCTTACACATGTCATTAATTATACACACACACACACACATAATATATATATATATATATATATATATATATATATATATATTGTCAGATTAATTACTAACTTTGTTTATTTGTACTTTAGATAATAATACACTTATTCTCTAGTAGGGATCTATTGACCACGTAATATTGGGTGCTCATAATTCACTCCACAATTGTCACAACTTCTAGGCTCGTTACTATATCATAGTGTTACCAATGTTTCTATAATTGGATATGAATACAAAAAGGAGCCTCATTTCGTAATTGCTTTGATTATGTATGCATCCCTAATACCAAGCATTAAGCAAAATAAAAGTAAACTTCAAGATAATTTTTAATGGCATGACCTCGTCAAGCATCACAAAAGATCTGATATCCTAGAATTTTTAAGAATGCGTCTATTTATCCCCTTATCGCTAGGTCAGATAGGGATTCTTGATGAAGGATGAAAAAATTTGAAATGCAAAGTATGGGAATATGTTTATAATGAACATAGTTTTGAAAATAAGTAAGAGGTGAATACCATGTATTCACACCTCTTGCATAAGAGATAATCTCAATCAAAACAACAGTTCCTTATAGATAGATAATGTCACATAAAAAATAAAATTCCATTGTACAAAGGAAAGTAGATTGTTACAAAAAAGTCGAATAATTTAAAAGAAACCTTTCCCACAAAGGGTGAAGGCAAGATAAAATATATATAATACCCTTAATGCATGTCACTTTATCAAAGTTACACAATTTCAAGAAAAATAAGCAGCACATTAGATAGAACTTGTAATGTAAAATAGACATATATATGATAGAAAAGACATCACACATAAAGTAAGAATGTAATAAAGGAAAGAAATGGATTGATGATATGAATGATTATTACATGACAGACATGCCTTTTAAGACATAAAAAGGATTGCTCAGAAGAGACGTTAGGATGTTGTGTGAAACAAAGTATATCTTTCCTAAAAGAATGTACCATAATGAAATAATAGAAAATCCATAGAGATGAAAGTAAGAGAAGGATTTCACATTGTATCTACTTAGTGGTTACCTCAATTGTACAAGATATGCACTTCCAAGTAAGTAATATATTATAAGGAGATAAACATCCTAAACACCAAGTCTTTACATGGGAGGACATCATAGTACAAAAGAGATGAACAACGAAGAGATAAAGGATCTTTAAAAGAAGGAGAAAGAAAGAAAACCCAATATATAACCTAAGTGATAGATCTTGTAGAATAAACATGCACTTTTAAGAAAGCATAAGGTTGCAACTCGAGATGTAAATATCCTTGTGTTAAATAAAAAATCCATGCAAGAAAGAATAATATATTATAAATGATTCTAATCCACTAGGGATATTGGATGAATGGTGAAGGAAGAGACAAAGAGGTAGGACACATTGTGCTCCTGAAGTGGTTTCTATTTATAATAGATATTTTTCTTCAAGCAAACACAAGGTTGCAACTCAGGATGTCAATCTCCTGAAAAAAGAGAATATCCTTATGTAAAACAACAAATACATACAAGAAAGAACGTCATATTATAAAAGAAACAATTCAAAAAAGAGACAAAATAGATCCTTTGAGATAATGAGGAGATTGAAATAGAACCCTTGATACACAAGTGAGGAAACAAGGAAAAAGAACCATTATGTTTCTCACAAAGTATGACAATGAGCCCACAAAGGATAGACTAGCAATGTCACATAGTGGGGAGAAACATAATAGGAATGTAGATATATTAGGTAGAATGATCATGAAAAAAGTGTCACTCATAGTTTTAATTCATTTGAATCATACAATAATCAATGAATTCTTTAATTTTACACTTCAAATCATAACATTCACTAGTCTTATGGCCATGAATTTTATGAAACATACAAATGGAAGAATTGTCTTGTTTATGTTTTCTATTTTTGCACTTTTTTTTCAAATGAAGAGTAATTAAGTTGGCCTTAGTAATATCAAACAAAATAGACTCTTTTTGTGAGGATAAATTAGGAAGATAATGTATTGATTTATTAGGAAAATGTGAAGGCAGGACACCTAAGGTTTCTTTTTAAAACATTTCTCATTAGGAAGGTTTGATGTACCAATAAGATTTGATGCTCCTTTAGGTTGGAGTGGATTAAAATATAAAGAGTACCAATAAATATCCACACATCCATTAGATATATTTTTTTGATACTCAAATTCAAAGGTATGGACCTTGCTACAAAATTTTGGTGTGAATTCTAAGGTTCCCCAATAATCATCTTGAAGAGTTTATGGGTCACCTATTTGTATTAGAGGAATAATTGAAGAAGGAAATGAAGATTGAATACAATCAATTTAATTAGGATCATTATGTTCTAAGGTTGGATATGTGAAAATAAGGTCATGAATTTATAGTAGTGCATGAACACCTTTTACAACAATTCCATATTTAGCTTGAGAGGTATCTTGAATAGTATTGACTTGATTAAGTTCATTAAGATCAAAAGACTCCTTAGGAAGAGCCTCACGAATGTCATCCTCTACTTATATTATATGTTTAGGAGGACAAGAATAATTCATAAAGGCCTCATCTATAGAAGGAATGTCAATGAAACTCATAGGAAGTGGTTTATTATTAGGAGAAATAGTGATGTCATCATCCTCTTGTATCAAATGATCCTTATAAGGAAGAGACGTTATAGAATAAATATCATCATTGTTATTGAAGGCCTCTTTGGTAAGAGGGATGTATTTACAAGGAATGGTAGTAATCACAATTTCCTTAGGGTTGGGGTCAATTTTGGGAGGATGAACATTATGGGAATTAATGATAGGAAGAACTAATTCATCCTCAAGATCTTGAAGAAATCTTGAAATTGAAGAAGAAAATGAAAATAAAAAATTCCATTGAAAATGATGCAATAACTATGAATGAAATATTTTTATGTTTTTTATTGTTTTAGACAAAATGAAATATAATCTAGGAATTAATTGATTTTTTTTTTCTTTTTCACAATGCAAATATACTAAACAATGCAATTCATGAAAATAAGATCTAGACACCAAAGAAAAGATAGAAGCTAGAGATCTAGATACACACAATGTAACAAATATGTAATGTATAACACATTACATAAAAAGTAGATATATATATGTGTGTGTGTGTGTGTGTGTGTGTGTGTGTGTGTGTGTGTGTGTGTGTGTGTGTGTGTGTGTGTGTGTGTGTGTGTGTGTGTGTGTGTGTGTGTNATATATATATATGTGTGTGTGTGTGTGTGTGTGTGTGTGTGTGTGTGTGTGTGTGTGTGTGTGTGTGTGTGTGTGT
The DNA here is from genome assembly GCA_018584345.1 of Thuja plicata. Taxonomy (NCBI): domain Eukaryota; kingdom Viridiplantae; phylum Streptophyta; class Pinopsida; order Cupressales; family Cupressaceae; genus Thuja; species Thuja plicata. The sequence continues at coordinate 3,468,813 of MU227639.1, forward strand.
GTGTGTGTGTGTGTGTGTGTGTGTGTGTGTAATGCCCCGCCACGGAACCCAGGAGAACTAAACTAAATAAGACACTAAGTTAACAAGATAAAAAAAATTAAAAAGTTTACAAACAAAAATGATAACAACGTGGAAGCATCACAATGAGATGCAAGACATACAAATAAATACAACTCAACAAAGGTTACAAATCTCAAGGGCTCCTTGATGTAGAATTACTTAAGAAAACTAATCTACAAAGAAAAATATAAAGATCTAAAATAAAGGATACATCAACTGAATCCAATAATATACACTTCATATAGTAAGACCACATATACAACTGATACCCGAAGTATACAAATGAAACAACATCCTCTGCACAAGTCACACAGTATACAATAAAACATAACAATACAATACATCCTCTGAGATTATGTCAACCAATATACACATATGGTACAGATATACAACTCATGAAACTAAATGAATCTCCAGAAGACTAAGAAGATAGAACTGCAAATAGAATCATCCAATAATGAATACGAACCATCAGATCTCAATGGTAATATGAATCACTACCACTAGAACTTGTAGAGCCAAAGGTCCACTCCCACCATGCTAAGGAGATAACATCAGGCCCACACACAGGAACACAACAAGAAAGACTAAAGAAGAAGTATAAGGATAGGAAAGATAAGGCACACTGGATATCAAAGGTCAACACAAGGGTATACCTTCTAAAGATAAATATCATACATAAATTAACTAAAATACCAACATGAACCAACCACTAAAACCAAAAACCAAATGCCAAAACACAACCATAACTAATTGAATGTTTGAAGATGTTAAGTTGATGATCACCAAGCTGCAGAAAGCTAATGCAAGACATTAAATCAGTTAATGTATTGTATTTTCATTGATGTCAACTTGATATAATTTGATTGGTTATATACATAGTGTTTAAGACTTCAAGGAACCAAAGAGATAAAGGTTATGCTATCAGTAATGCATAAAAGTTTAGTATGCACTAAGCAACAACATACACCAATGGTAAGTGCACCTCGACGGATAGAGAAACTTGAGAGGAAAGTCACAGTAATACCCAAGCAAGAAACCCAAGAAAGTATTACCAATGATCAAAATCACAGTGTGTTGGTAAATAGATTGTTATTTCCCAATTTAACTCTCAAATGCCCAAATCTGAAAGAAACAATCAAATACCAACAGTTAGATAATCTACCATCAAGTTGATAGATTTCCTCTAAATTGAAAGGTACAGCTCCCTTATGAATGATATTTCAATGAAATTTTTTTATTCCTAAACTAACTGAGTACATTCTTAACCTGAGAATGCAAGAGGAAAACCAAGCCATCCCTAGATAGAACCAACTCAGGCAGTAAATTCAACCTTAAACCTAGCCAACCCCAAAAATCCATACATCTTATGACTCCCTGACATTGGTAATGCAACTATGAATGCTAATTATGAAAATGCAGTGAAATTGAAATGAAAATGAAGGTTAAATAATTCCAATCTCTGTAATAGGAATGCCTGCAAATACTCTGATCTACAGCTAATTCATAATTTAACACAAGATGCAAGATAATGTCCAAAACTGACTACAACCATACCCCGATTGATTATAATCAGAAAAGTAATAACCAAATGCTTTGATTTAGAATAAAACCCCTCTTTGTATTGAACACAACAAATATGAATACTCTAATTTTTTTTGCTTGCAATCTCTAGCCAAATCTATTACAAAAACAGAATATAAACCTCTAATGCATAAATGAAAATGCAGAAAAATAAATGTCCTCCCCTCTACTCTAGAACTCTGTCTAATTTTAGGAAAAAGAATCCCCTGGTATATGAAAATATTTTAAAATAAATAGACTTCCAGAATCCTTCACTTTCCCTTGTGACTGTTCATTTTCTCCAATAACTATGGCTTTTCAGTTTCATAACCGATTCTTGAAAATTTCATATCTTCAATGTGACTGTTTCAAAATATAACATTTGGTCTATAGCAACTTTACATGAATATATTACTCCATAAGTTATGCGCTTTTTTTTTAATCTAGAGCTTTGAATATTTAAACAAACACACCGTATAAATCCTTATATGTGGCTTTTCAATGGTATTCGACCCTTTCAAACTCCATATTTAGGAAACCACCATGTGTCACTATGTGCTAGCCAAAGTCATTCTTGACTCCTCCTAGATTCGAAGATCCATACACTTCTTTTATATACTTAATCACATCATCAAAATCTATGGAGATAGTTGAATGTTCTCCCTTGAATCAACCCTCTGCTTGAAAAAATGAATTTGAATCTCCTTTTCTCTGCTTATCTTCAATAAGCATGTCGAACTTCATGCTTCAATATTGGATTTTCCATTAGATACCATCAAACTGTGTCAATCTGCAATATCGAATACAAATCCCCTGCCGCCAGCCTTCTAAAGACATAAGATCTATCAATTCTCTATATCTTTCATAAGAATATCTATCAATCATTACATGCTCACCTTTCATGCCCTTTCAGATTGCTACCTGGTCTCAAGTATGACCATCTATAAATGCGACTAAAACTCCATTTCATATGTTCAGCTTTTTTGAAGGAATCATAGTATATTTGTCACCATATGTACTAGTTCTTGATCAAGTAGATCAAATCCTGTTTTGAAATAGGATCCTTATTTGACTGAGGATTTATGGTGTCTAACATTGATTCCAAATCTTGGATCACTGGCTTCCTTTCTTCCCTTGTTCTTTTTAAAATTACCAAAATGGAGGATGTAGCTTCTTCATGTTGTAACTGAATCTTGTGACTTGATTTCTTGAGTCAAGGATTCAAACAATTACATGTTCAAAATCATAGTTTGTGAGCCACCTTTCATCTTGAATATGCACCCATTGATCGAACATCAAGCTATCAAGTTTGATGCAGCCTTTAATCAATTTATCAAATGGCGAGCTTGCATCATTTCGTCTACCATGTCTGTATCACTATGCTTGATGCATATCGATCTAAGTATTTGGAGTTCTTTATTACAAAATCCTTCTTTCATGATGTTCAGTCTTCTAACTCAATTTAGATATATTTACTTTAAGCCCATAGCATTTACTTTTTTAAGATTAACATTCACTTTTTATCAGAGGCAAAGCCGATCATGAGCACATTCTTTTAATTCTATGAACTCCTCTTTTTCAGTCTTCTCAACCTTTATCACAATGAAGGCAACACCTCCAACATCTAAGTGTGAAGATTTACTATTCAGTCTAAGGCCTCAATAACCATTATGGAAAAATTCTATTCTCCTTAGTACTCAAAATGAAGAAGACTCAAACACTTGTGTCTTTGATATGGTAGTCACTTAGTTAGCAATTTGTCCACACTTTCCCTTTAAATCTGATCATGACCTCTTCTATGCCTTCATTTCTTCAAATAGCACTAGCCAAGCTCTGAATATTGACATTAGTCAGTGACTCATAGGATTGTTTCCATTGTCAATGATTTAACCATTTATGTCCCTTTTTATTGGACATTGCACGTCCTTCATTTGATCACCAATTTTATGAAGCAAGCTTCTTATTAACTAGATCATATGTTTGCGCAACAATCCATTTAGCAGTCAAACAATACATGTACACTATTGCATACCTTGGTGTTTCTTCAATCTAGAACTGTACATGATCGGCTTATATATAGGAGAATCATTATGTTGGGATCCCCTATTTCATTCCCTTGTCCAAATTGAGACTGTGTCTTCTCCTTCTAACTTGATCAATGTTGTGCCATGTTCTATGCATTTAGATTTAGAAGTGTTGAGTGCTTTGTTGGATGGTTTGTGATATCTCTCGGTGCAACTTGGGTCAAAGTCATCACATCTTCACCATAGTCGGGTATCCAGTTTGGAGTGCACTATAAATCTCCTTTCTATTGTGTTGAATGCTTCTTGGTACTAGGTGTCATCTTCTTACCTTTGGACTGCAAGTTTATGACTTGGGACTCTTTTTCTAATTCCAAGACCAAATGAATGTGTATTTGGTCTGAACAGAGTACTCTGTATTTTTATCTATCAAGCCCGGGTCTCTGCAATAACAACGTGTAACAATGAATCTCATCAAACACTCAGTCATTCATGTAGATTTATCAACTCCCAAGTATGGATTCCAATGTGTCGTCAAACTTGTCATTCCTTATGGCTTCATCACTATGCAAGATTAAATTTTTGAAATAGACTTCTCCAGCGGAAAAACTAACATAGGCTTCTCCATTTGCGTAGCAAAAACTAGATTTTCTGTTACAGCCTCTTCTTCGCTTTGATCAAATCAAATGATCATCTTAAACACTTCAATCCAATTATCGATGATCATCCTAGTTATTTGATATCTCATAATAGATTTCCAAAGATCCTTGTTAAGATTGCTAAACTGCAATCTTCCCAAGAACACCTACATGCATAGCTATTACAAACATAAGAAAAAGACAGAGCGGTAGAAGAATCTATGGCGGACGATAGGCTAGAGACTGCAAATCCATTGTGACAGAATAAATTTCTATTAACACAATAATCTATTACAAAATGATCTCCTTATGAAATACAAAGCGGTGAATCCTTATAAAGGATACCGAAACCCTAAAAGGGAAACTAGCAGAAATAGAAACTGCCTAAGTGAAACTTAAGCACTAAAG
>MU227639.1:3473592-3492344 GCA_018584345.1 Thuja plicata
AGAAAGAAGAAAAGAAGGGTCCCGGAAACTAGGCCTGATCAGGTACCCAAAACAAAGCAGACTAGATGAAGAAAACCTTCAATCTAGAGAAAAAGGTGTCCCAGAGAAAGGAACAAGAATAGAGCAACAAGCATCTCTGAAGCATGTCTGAAAACACTGTCAGAAGATACTGCTAGAACCCCCACTGAAGTGCATGATCAGGTAGAGAAGACAAGTGTCTGAAGAGCTGATCAATCGAACCAGGAAGCAATAGAACCAACAGGTGAACCCTCCCATAATGCTAAACTGGGAGAGGTGACAGGAACACTGAAATGCAATGCCAGAAACATCTGCAGAAGAAGAACCAGGAACACCAACAGTGCAACAGAAGCACACACATAGGATAAAGGGCGGTGTCACAGACACAGACTACATGGGCTAATTTCGTGGAAGGTATACTCAATTGAAAAAAGTGGATGCGCCTAAAGCAGCAAATGCATCATAATCCCCCCATGGCACTTTATAACTGAGTGCGAGTACATCAACCGAACCAGGTGTAAAAGATCCAAGAAAAGTAGAAGAAGGCACTTTATCTCAGTGCGTTTACAGAACAAAATGCATCAGAAAGAGCATGCAAGCTCAGATGTCAGAAAGAAGAGTGAACTATGAAACCAGAAGAAGAGATCCCCGAACCTGAAGAACCAAGCAAACCACCAGAGGGCATAAACTGCCAAACGCGGAGGAGTGAAAACCTGGAGTAGAATCTAGAAGAAATACCTCTGCCACTGAATAGTACACAAAATCAGCTTTTCGATGATATCTCGTTTGTCGAAAAAGGAGTCCGGATGAGCCAGATATGACTCCCGAAAGGCAAAAAGAGACAGACTTAAACAGCGAAAAATGTTATTGAAATGGTGGAACCAAAAACCCTAACCTCCACCATCGGAAAGTGCTCAGAAAGAGCTTTCCGACGGTATATGGAAGTCAGAAAAAGACCCCCGTATGCTCCCTGTAGAGTGAAAACAGACAGGTAGGGTCAAAAAGGGCCTCAGAGAAAAAAATTAAGCCCTCGGGGGCTAAAAAAACCCCAGCCCCTGGGCGCATGGTGTGCAGGGGGCTAAAACTGGGCCCTAGGTCATACATATGACCGGCCGCCAAACAAAAACAACCCGCGGGGGCTAAGCCAAAATGTGCAACCCGCCACCGGCAGAGCTACGCTGTGAGGGCTGGCGGTTTCCGCGGGGGCGGCGGTGGTTGCGGGCGGCGGGGCCGTGGTTGAGGGAGCGGCACGGGCCGCGCAGAGAGGAGGGCAGGGGGCCGGAATGCCAGGGCGGCGCGTCGGGCGTAGCCGGTGGCGGTAGTGCACCGGTTGCGCGTCAGCGGTGCTATAACAAATGCACAGACTGCATTTAAAAACATATTAAAAATGTTTTTTTTTTCAAAAAATTTCTCGAAAAACAAGCCCGTACGGCCCTAGAAGGCCATGAAAAAACTCTCAGAGCCTCCTGTAACCAAAAAGGTCAAAATTTATATGTATTTCAACTCTCCCGGGCCTTCTGGACGCAATGGCGGAGTCCGTTTTGGCTCAAACAGCTCTGAAAAATAAATACCCCCCCAAAACCAGAGACAAATGCCAGAAAAGCCACTGAAAGCTTCAAACCCTCGCTGCTTCAACAAAGAACGAATAGCCAGCTGCAGAGTGGCTCTGATACCATGTTAAGATTGCTAAACTGTAATCTTCCCAAGAACACCTGCATGCATAGCTATTACAAATAGAAGCAAAAGACAGAGAGGCAGAAGAATCTATGGCGGCCGATAAGCCAGAGACTGCAAATCCATTATGATAGAATAAATTTCTATTAACGCAATAATCTATTACAAAATGATCTCCTTATGAAATACAAAGCGGTGAATCCTTATAAAGGATACCGAAACCCTAAAAGGGAAACTAGCAGAAATAGAAACTGCCTAAGTGAAACTTAAGCACTAAAGAGTAATTACTAAAGATTACTCTAACAATCCTTGGCAGGAAAAATGCAAACTGACTGCTCCCAGCGGAAAATCCTAAATGGAGGTTGAAGAGCGTAGTAGTTTTTTCCATTTTCCGCTTCACTTGATTTTGTCAGATCTTCACTTTACTTCCTGTGTGCCTTAGGAAGAAAATGACCATTTCACTTCTTCATTGTGTAAAATGGGAAAATATCCTCTCCCCAGTGGAGAAAGGAAATATGGCTTCTCCTTCGCGAAAAATAGAAAATCCACTTCTACATTCCAATTCTGCTTTTGCATTCCAATTCTGCTTTCCAATTTTGCTTCTCTTTTTGTAGACTATCAAACCACATCTATAGTTCTAAACCAAGGAAATGAACTCTGAATTGGGGCATAGGAAATTTCACATCTACATTAGAACTTTGATCTTCTTCTTTCATAGAAACATTGTTAGGAAAAATAGAGAACACATTAGGGAAAATTGATTTCAAAAGTTTTAAAATTGGCGTACTAAAAGTGCACCTATAGCTGGCATTGAATGGGGATTATGTGTTGCAAAGTACATAAAGAATCCAGTATCTCTAGAAAAATACAAGTGCCTTTATCCATTGGGCTACAGAGTCTAGGAAAAATGAGGACAACAAAGAGCTGCTTGTCGGGAGGGCGGAGGAGAGCAGGGCCAAAACTAGAACTAAAAACAACATGAAGAACTCACATGGCCATTAACCATCAAAGAGAAGTATGAAACCCTTTGGTAAAGTGGATTATGTTTCACAAGGATAAACCAAAACCAAGACCTCCTGGTAAACTCTTCATTCCTGAAAGCCATACTAACATAGCGCTGAAAATTAGTGAGCCAAAAACATCTCCCAAATAGCCGTGCCTCATCATAGACTTCTGATTTTTATGTACCCTCCTGCACATCATTTCTCATACATTCGACCATTCTTTTCTGAAAATAATAATAATCACAAACTTCTGAAAATGGAATTGCAACATATTCACTCTCATAACTTTCAATGTGATCATCTTTAAGATAAATCATAGTAGATAAATTGAGACTAAAAAAATTTGAATACTCAAATGATTCTTAAACATATATTGCATCATACTCACATTCACCACAATCATCTTTGATAGCAGTTTCAGATTTCAAACTGAGATTCAAACAGAATGATTCTTTATTGCACGTAGGGTCAAGCTAAACTGAAATAACTTCATCATTTTTAATAGCTATCAAATCTGAAAACTCTCTATCCAAACTCAAAACTCCAATACCCAAAATGGCCATCGAAGGAGGCTCACATTTGGTAGGCACCAAGACTTGATTAACTTCCATTTCATGGAAAAGAAAAATATACTTTGGCTCTTTATCTTCTTCATGATGTTGCAACACTCCATTACCCACAGAAAATCTTTGTTCAAAACTTGTTCTTGCAACTGCTTCCTTAACCACATTTTCAAACTTAGCATGACATTCATCAAAATGTAATTTAGCCTTGTTTCTATTACCAATTTCTTCAAGAGAACCCAATGTTTCCTTATCTTCAAAATAAACTGATTCTAACATGGACTCACTATCAATTTGTGCAGATTGAAAATCCTCTTTAGCAACATCTTCTTTGAACTTAAAAGTTTCAAAATCAGGAACAAAAGAAAGCATGGAAAAATTTTCCTCTTCTACCTTGCTTATCATTTCTTCAACCATATTTTCAGACTTGGCAAAACATAAATCCAATTTCTCTTCAATACAAGATTCATCAAGAAGGTCTATCGTTGTATTAAACAAATAGATTCTAACATAAGATCATTACAAACTTTTGCAAACCAAAAATCATTTTTTCCATAATCTTCAACGAAGTCAAACTTTTCATATTCCAGAAGTGCATTAACCATAGAAAAAATTTTGAAAGAGACTTCATACAAAAGGTTGTCCTTATTTTCTTCAAATCTAAAACTTTTAATATCAAAAGAAAAAGAGAGCGTAGACAAATCTTCTTTTTCAATTTTTCTTACCAATTCCTTGTCATTGTCAAGGATGTCTTTGTTCACTGAGATTTGTGCTTCCAGAAACTGGAGTACTTCTTGGTTTTCTAAAACAAATCAATCTTCAGATATGGTTTCCTTACTTACTAATTTTTCTTCATGTATATTTGTTGGAGAAAATTCCCCCTTTCTTTGGTCTTCAACATTAAAATATCTTTGAATCACGCAGTTCAGCATCAGGGTAGATTGATGATCTTTGGAGAAACTCAATCCTTTCTTTTCAGCTTCAGTAATACTTTGTTTAAAAGCAGTCCAAAGAAATTGTAGATTTGGATCACTTTCAAAATTTATCTCTTTGGTTGTAGGCATCTTTCTAGTTTCCTTTCTTAGCTGAACCTCTTGTTTTCTCAAGACTAAAAAATTATAAGAAACAAGGTCATGTGGAACTTCTGAAACTTCATCATCATCCACCTTCAATTCTTCACTTAACTGCAACACTCTTTTCTCACAATGCTGCAACAACTTGATTTTCACTTCCAACTCTTTCATCTTGTGAAACCTGGCACAAACACTTCTCCATAACAAAACTGGTACATGGTCTTCTCCAATGCTCAAATTCATTTTTCTCCTGCAAGTAATGCTTTCTCTAAAAGCATCAAACAAATCATGCAATGTTGGATCATGTGTTTGATGAAGTTCAATAAAAGAATAATTTGGCCTTCCTCTTTTCACAACTTTAATGGGCATGGTCTTTTTCAATTAGAGTCGCCAATCTCCTACAAGCTGAGATAATAATAATTCTAAAAATGAAAGCACTGGACTCTTCAACCAAAAATTATGAGAAACAAAATAGAGTCGCCAATCTCTAGTAGAGATAATAATAAAACTGAAGAAACAATCTTTAGCACTAATCTTCTTTTCCGCCTCCCCAGTAGAGTCACCAAAAATTTGTTGGTAAACAGATTGTTATTTCCCAATTTAACTCTCAAATGCCCAAATCAAAGAAACGATCAGATACCAATAGTTGGATAATCTACCATCAAGTTGATAAATTTCCTCTGAATTGAAAGGTACAACTCCCTTATGAATGATATTTTAATGAATTTTTTTTATTCCTAAACTAATTGGGTACGTTCTTAACCTAAGAATGGAAGAGGAAAACCAAGCCAGTCCTAGACAGAACAACTCAGGCAATAAATTCAACCTTAAACCTAGCCAACCCCAAAAATCCATACATCTTATGACTCCCTGACATTGGTAATGCAACTATGAATGCTAATTATGCAAATGCAGTGAAACTGAAATGAAAATGAAGGTTAAATAATTCCAATCTTTGTAATAGGAATGCCTGCAAATACTCTGATCTATAGCCCATTCATAATTTAACACAAGATGTAAGATAATGTCCAAAACTGACTACAACCATGCCCCGATTGATTATAATCAAAAAAGTAATAACCAAATGCTTTGATTTAGAATAAAACCCTTCTTTGTATTGAACACAACAAATATGAATACTCTGATTTTATTTGCTTGCAATCTCCAACCAAATCTATTACAATAATAGAATATAAACCTCTAATGCATAAATGAAAATGCAGAAAAATAAATGCCCTCCCCTCTACTCTAGAACTCCATCTGTTTTTAGGAAAAAGAAGCCCCTGTTAAATGAAAAGATTTTACAATAAATAGACTTCCAGAATCCTTCACTTTCCCTTGTGACTGTTTGGTTTCTCCAATAACTATGGCTTTTTGGTTTCATAACCGATTCTTGAAAATTTCATATTTTCAATGTGACTATTTCAAAATATAACATTTGGTCTATAGCATCTTTACATGAATATATTACTCCATAATTTTTTCCCTTTTGTTTTAAACTGGAGCTTTGAATATTTAAACAAACACACCGTATAAATCATTATATGTGGCTTTTCAATGGTATTTGACCCTTTCAAACTCCATATTTAGGAAACTACCATGTGTCACTATGTGCTCGCCAAAGTCATTCTTGACTCCTCCTGGATTCGAATATCCATACACTTCTTTTATATACTTAATCACATCATCAAAATCTATGGAGATAGTCAAATGTTCTCCCTTGAACTGACCCTCTTCTTGCAAAAATGAATTTGAATCTCCTTTTCTCTACTTATCTTCAATAAGCATGTTGAACTTCATGCTTTAATATTGGATTTTCCATTAGATATCATCAAACTATGTTAATCTACAATATTGAATACAAATCCCCTGCCACTGGCCTTCTAAGGACATAAGAGCTATTGATTCTCTGTATCTTTCATAGGTATATCTATCAATAATTATATGTTCACCTTTCATGCCCTGTTAGATTGCTACCTAGGCTCAAATATGACCATCTATTAATGTGACTAAGACTCCATTTCATATGTTCAGATTTTTTAAGGAATCATAGTATATTTGTCACCATATGTACTGGTTCTTGATCAAGTAGTTCAAATCCTCTTTTGAAATAGGATCCTTGTTTGACTGAGGATTTATGGTGTCTAACATCGATTCCAAATCTTGGATCATTGGCTTCCTTGCTTCCCCTGTTCTTTTTAAAATTACCAAAATGGAGGATGTAGCTTCTTCACGTTGTGACTGACTCTTGTGACTTGATTTCTTGATTCAAGGAATCAAACAATTACATGTTCAAAATCACATTTTGTGAGCCACCCTTCATCTTGAATATGCACCCATTGATCGAACATCAAGCTATCAAGTTTGATGCAGCCTTTGATTAATTTATCATATGGAAATCTTGCATCATTTCGTCTACCATGTCTGTATCACCGTACTTGATGCATATCAATCTAAGGATTTGGAGTTCTTTATCACAAAATCCTTCTTTCATGATGTTCAGTCTTCTAACTTGATGTAGATATATTTACTTTGAGCCCATAGCATTTACTTGTTTAAGATTAATATTCACTTTTTCTCAGAGGCAAAGCTGATCATGAGCACATTCTTTCAATTATGAAAACTCCTTTGTTTCAGTCTTCTCAACCTTTATCACAATGAAGGCAACACCTCCAACATCAAAGTGTGAAGCTTTACTATTCAGTCTGAGGCCTCAACAACCATTATGGAAAAAGTCTATTCTCTTCAATACTCAAAATGAGGAAGACTCGAACACTTGTGTCTTTGATATGGTAGTCACTCAGTTAGCACTTTGTCGGTACTTTCCCTTCAATCTCTAATTATGAACTCTTCTATGCCTTCGCTGCTTCAAACAGCACTATCCGAGCTCTGAATATTGACATTAATCAGTGACTCATAGGATTTTTTCCGTTGTCAAGAATTTAACTGTTTATGTCCCTTTTTATTGGACATTGCACGTCCTTCATTTAATCACCAATTTTATGAAGCAATCTTCTTATTAACTAGATCATATGTTTACTCAATAATCCATTTTGCAGTCAAACAATACATGTACACTGTTACATACCTTGGTGTCACTGTGATCTAGAACTATGCATGATCGGCTTATATATAAGAGAATCATTATGTTGGGATCCCTTGTTTCATTCTCTTGTCTGAATTGAGACTGTGTCTTCTCCTTCTAACTTGATCAATTTTGTGCCTTGTTTTGTGCATTTAGATTCAGAAGTGTCAAGTGCTTTGTTAGATGGTTCATGATATCTCTTTGCACAACTTGGGTCGAAGTCATCACATCTTCACCATAGTCAAGTATCTAGTTTGGAGTGCACTCTAAATATCCTTTCTATTGTGTTGAATGCTTCTTGGTACTGGGTGTCATCTTCTTACCTTTGGACTGAAATTTTATGACTCGAGACTCTTTTTCTAACTCCAAGACCAAATGAATATGTTTCTAGTCTCAATAGAGTACTCTATATTTTTAGCTATCAAGCCCGGGTCTCTGCAATAACATCGTGTGACAATGAGTCTCATCAGACACCCAATCATTCATGTAGATTGATTGACTCCTGAGTATGGATTCCAATGTGCCACCAAGCTTGTCATTCCTTATGGCTTCATCACTATGCAAGATGAAATTTTTTAAATAGACTTCTCCAGCGGAAAAACTAACATAGGCTTCTCCATTTGCGTAGCAAAAACTAGATTTTATGCTACAGCCTCTTCTTCGCTCTGATCAAATCAAATGATCATCTTAAACACTTCAATCCAATTATTGATGATCATCCTGGTTATTTTATATCTCATAATATATTTCCAAAGATCCTTGGTAGGAAAAATGCAAACTGACTTCTCCCAATGGAAAATCCCAAATGGAGTTCGAAGAGCGTAGCAGTTTTTCCATTTTTTGCTTCACTTGATTTTGTCAGATCTTCACTTTACTTCCTCTGTGCCTTAGGTGGAAAATGACCATTTCACTTCTTCATTGCAGAAAATGGGAAAAGATCCTCTCCCCAGCAGAGAAAGGCAATATGGCTTCTCCTTGGCAGAAAACACAAAATCCACTTCTACATTCCAATTCTGCTTCTGCATTCCAATTCCGCTTTTGCATTCCAATTCTGCTTCTATTTTGTAGACTATCAAACCAGATCTATAGTTTTGAACTGAGGCAATGAACTCTGAATTGGGACATAGGAACTTTCACATCTACATTAGAACTTTGATCTTCTTCTTTCACAGAAACATTGTTAGGAAAAATGGAGAACACATTAGGGAAAACTGATTTCAAAAGTTTTAAATTTAGCATACTGAAAGTGTGCCTACACAGTGTTACCTGACAGAGACAAACCCAAAAAATAGAAAACCCTGATGGACATACCCGAGGACAACTAAATTCTAGACCGACCTAACAAGGAGTTAAACACCGAAAAGAACTGAAGTTCAAAAATGACAAAAGACTTAGTTGGCAAGAGCTAAATATGGAGTTAACTTGTTTTCATTGACAAGTTAAAAGCTAGAGATGTGAGAGAGAGAGAGAGAGAGAGCGAGAGAGAGAGAGAGAGATAGAGAGAGAGAGAGAGAGAGAGAGAGAGAGAGAGAGAGAGAGAGATTTTTTATTCTTGTTGTCTAAGATAAATCTATGAGATAAAACTTAAGTAAATCTTTAAAGCAAGAAAGGAGAGAATTATGGATCACTCCAAGAAAAAGAAAGTCAAGGTCTTGGAAATGGTGAAATCATGTCTATAAAGAGACAAGCTAAATCATTATGAATCAGGTGGGTGAATAGAGAAGGGGATGCTGAAGAGAAACTGATGAAGAAAGAAGTCTTCATTCGGACTTGATCAATCAAGCTAAAGAACAGAGATAAAGATTTCTTCAGACATCGAGCAATAGAGAAGCACAGCATCACCGAGCAGAAATAAGTGGAGAAAAGGTACTAAAAGGAGACATTGATCAAAAAGGTATTATGATATTACAATAAATCTGAACATCTGCAAAGTATAGTTGTTTATATGAACAGACCATATATTGTTTTAGTTTAACCATTGATTTAGAAAGTCTCTTAATCGAGCAGGACTTAACAATCCTTTACATGTTGAGATACATCCCAAGGAGTATCGAAAGGTTAATTCATAAAGATAGCATAGTGAAATGCCAGATATCAAGTGATTAACTATTAGTGATAAATCCTCTAACAAGGTCACACTTAACAGTGTGTTTGTAACCTTTAACAGGGTTATGTATTGAAGATCTTCAATACATAAGATTTTCCCACTCTGAATCAAGAATGAATGCGTAGCTGCATAGAATATATGGTGTTAGAAGGCCCAGATGGGAAGAAATTCAATGTACAATTATGGTCTTGTATAGATAAAGTGGTACTAGAATTTCAGCAAGGTAGGGAAAAGTTTGTGCATAATTATGAACTGAAGATGGGGAATTTTCTAGTGTTCAAATATGTTTCAAAAACTTTTTTTTAAGTGAAAATATTTGATACAACAGCTTGTGAGAAAAATCAAACAGAAAGGAAATCATCTTTTCTTGGACAAAACTATCTCTTACCAAGAAAGGATGATTTCCTTTTTGTTTGATTTTTCTCACAAGTTGTTGTATAGAATATATTCACTTTAAAAAAAGATTTTGAAACATATTTGAACACTAGAAAATTCCCCATCTTCAATTCATAATTATGCACAAACTTTTCCCATCCTTACTGAAATCCCAATTTTAGTTTATCTTTACAAGACCATAATTGTACCATTGAATTTATGCCAATCTGGACCTTCTAAAACCATATGTTCTCCTAGTTGTTTATAAACTTTGAAAAAAATGCAGGTGGAATATGTTTTGGTAAACACAATGCACCTTTAGACTTTACAGATTGTTAACAGTATACATTTTGGTTTTCGGCCTTTAGCATTTGGACCATGCTTTTGTGGTTGAATGAAACCAAGGTTGTGCTTCTTCATCCTATGCATATTTAGTCCTTTCAAATCATAAAATAAGCATAGGATAAAGAATCACAACCTTGATTTCATTCCACCACAAAAAGTGTGGTCCAAATTCTACAAGACAACCAAAATGTAAACCTCTTTCCTCAAAATATGCATGGATAACAAGATGGAGAAAAATAGTCTTTATGATTGCAATTTTGGCAATGTATTTATGATTAAATATGTAGATTTCAGAGTAGGTGGTTCAAAGTTCTAGGAATAGGGGTGGCTTCTATTACACTTGCAGGCTTACTTGTCACTATGGTTCATAGTGTATTTGAAAATTTTGAGCAGGCCAATATTTTAGTTTAGAGTAGCATGTTCAATGTTAGGAAGGTCAATCATAATCAGATTTACATAAGTCACATGATACATGTGCTAAATATTTCATAGTAGACGATAAAAATTAGAGCTACATACAACTAATACAACCTGACATGGTAGTAATGAATAACCCACCCTTGAAGAGAGAGAGATATAACCATTCATTATGTCAAAAAAAAGAGGCAAAATCACAATAGCATAATGCATAAGGATATAAAGTTCATTAGCTAGATATTTTTTTTAATGATGACGAACATATGGATATCTAGACCTTGATTATGTATCAAAAAAAAAATTTAAAAAGAAGAGTATTCCATACATTATGTTAAACAATTAAGTTTCATGTCTACGTTTGATCTAAAGATGACCTAGTTTGTTGACAAAAATGCCAACTCCAAAGAAGTAGTCCATCATAACATTCCTATCGTCACAAGTGAAAAAATATTCATTGTGACCATGGAAGATACCCAAAGCATCATATTCATCATAAGTGCAAGATAGATTGAACACCTCCCACGCCTCCACCATTTTATTTTCAAAGTTATCTCTATTATAAAAAATTGAGCCAAGTCTTCCAGAGATAATGTTTGGATTTATGGTATGAATCCCCTACATAACTTTTTCCAAATTTTTAAAAACAACCACATGCTTAACCACCTTCAAGACCCATTCTAACCGATCGGTAACTTCAAAGAGAGTAGAAAATACTATTTTATAGATCACCCCATCGTGTACATGCGAGCAAGCAATATTATGTTTCAAAAGGTAGAGAATAGCATGTTTGATGTCATCATCACGCACATTAAATAATCTGTAGCATTGTTCTTCCAAGGACTCCAAATGAAAACATTCAATACCAAATGTTCTATCCATTGATAAGACCTAAAACAAAGTAACAATAATGAAAATAATGAATAAGTATGCCAACATAATGATGCAAGATTATAAATAGTTCAATACAATGATAGTTAAGTTGCAAGATAGTCTTATCTAGTGAATATGTATATATACATTTCTATATGAATGCTTTGGGTATGTTAAAGAGTGGGAAAAATACATTGATCCAATAATATAAAATACATTACAAATTCCAAGCTCACGGTCTCAATAAAATAACTAGTGCATTTATAAAGCAATATATGGTGCACAACAACAGCAAGCATGCAATGACAGCAATAACATTGCATGATGCCCGAGCTCAAATTCAAAATAGTAAGTGTATTAATGTATGATTTAATAGCATAAACCTCATTGATCATTACCTTTGATCATGTACCACATAGTGAATATCAGCAGCAAAACAAATAAAGAGGGATCAAACACTTCACACAATGCCTTGAAGGTAAAAGAAACAATGCCCTAGCTCTCAAGCTTGTGGGTCATCAAGCATTCCAAATGTAAAGATGTAAACAATGACAGTATTAAACAGTGAGCTCATAAACAATGCATGATGCCCTAGCTTACAAATCACGATCCATCAAGACATTTACTCATGAAATGATCATAAATGGGGAGTACCACATAGTTAATATCAACAGCAAAACAAATAAAGAGAGATCAAATGCTTCACACAATGCCTTGAAGGTAATAGCACCGGTTCCCTAGCTCTCAATAAATTGTTTTCCTTTTGCTTATTTAGTTTTAGTTTCTTTTTTAGTCTCTTTTAGTTGGTGAGGGGTGCCTTTGTTCCCCTTCATGTTTTTTCTTGATGGTTATGGTGTTGAACTTTTTGTTATCTTTGTAATTCTGAACTTGTTGGGTTTCGGGTCCCTGTAAACTATTTTTGCTTAATTTTCAAAAAATGTAAATCAATGTAAAATAGATATTCTTTCTACCATTATAGAAAGTGTATGTAGAAAAGTAATATATAATCAAACCAGGAAGAAACATATATCCTAATATTGCTAAGCCAGGTATAAATATTGAAACATCTATTCTATGGCACCATTAACCAAATCATCCAATGTGGATTGCCTTTAGGTTTGGAATAATACATTGAAACCACCTCATCTATATTGTACGCAATATTGTATTTCATTCTCTTTGCTACTCTATAATCATTTTCATAATTCCTTGATTTAAATCTCCATTGATATGTATAACATAATGAAAGCCGTATATGAATTTTGAAAGAAAAAATAAATGCTTCCCAATATAAAATTAAATGAAAAGATTTAAATTAGCTTTAAAACAATCTACAAACCATGATAATACAATCCAATATATAATGGAATGATAATTATTAATATTTAAATCAGCTTTAAATATAAATAGGATGCATTTTGACACTGGTTTCTTTCTTATCTCATATTGTCAACCCATTCAATCTTCATACATTTAGTGCTCTATGTTGTTTTTACAGTCTACCTCAAATGTCACCTTTGACAACCCAAAACAAAATGATTTAAATACTAAAATAGGGTCATATGGTCAAAAAATTCAGCCCTGCTAAGAAATTAATTGCAGCTTTAGGTAAGACATAAGTGGATTGAGAAATTAAGAACCAGAGAAGAATTTTTTATAAACCACCGGCACACCAAAAAATGTCAGTCTTGTCTACCTTGCCTTCCGACTAATGTTTACTGTTTTTTCGATCATCCATTGTTCGACCTTCCTTTCTGTAAGAGGATAAATTTACCTTTTTGTTACAGCTTAACAACCAAGAGCTAAGTTCACCCTGGTGTTGGGCGGACGAACAATGATCCCAGAGCATTTTCCCAAGGATAACTTCACAATCCCAGATTTATCTGATGATAATAGATATATTTTGTAAGTGTGGTAGTAAAATAAATAAATAAATCATCAATGTCATTTTGGTCTATGGTGAAGTTAAAAAGTTCTTAATGAGTCTGTCAAGAATCAAGTCTAGTTGAATGCAAGGTTCTAACATTAAAAAAGAGATGGGCTCAAGATTGTGCCCCGGATAAATTTCTAGAATGGGCTCCTCTAGTTAAACTAACTTTTGTGGATTTAAATGCTCCATCAAAAAACAAAATTCATTTGTGGATTTTTATGGCAAGTGTATCTATGTCAAATAGTATTGGAATAATGGTCTTCCAGAAGTGTCAATGTTTCACATCAGTTACAATGCTTCATTTGTGTGACAATAATCTGAAGGAAATTGGCCCTAAGTGTACCATTTATGTTTATGAGTGATGGATGAGTTTCCATTAACTATTATTTATTAAAATTGGGTCAATGATATTGGCCAAATAATTACACAATTGAATGAGAAAACTTCACATAAACGAAAGTAATTCAATAAATTGACACATCTAATTGAATTTGAAAATAAACTTAGCTAAGATCATAATTATATATCTTACGAATTTTTTGTGACCTAGGGCTAATTATAGACCTATGGATTCAATACTCATGCTTACATATTTGAACATAGAGCATGAAAATGAGCCATGATAATGGAAATTAGCATATCGATTGCTACTTACTTTATCTCCTAATAGGGATTCTCCATTATGTCTAGGCCTAGAAAAACAAATTGGTGGTCATTGATAAAAACCTGTGAGAACTTATTGAGCAAGTATCTTTTTCATATGACATAGCACCCAAAAATATACCTTTAATTTTGCATGACTTCATATTGTTCTTTATGATTCATCATGCTAAAGTATTTTGCAATTATACCCATAATTTCTTATCCTACCTCTTCAAAACTGGTAACCAAATTCAAAGCAATATTGTCTTTCCCTTAGCATTGAAGTAGATATTTAAAATCACATTCCAAGAAACTCTTATCACATATTTCACAATACCAATTACCATGTCCATTCATATGCACCTTATTTGTACATCACATGCCTTCAATCATTAAGGGGAAAGCATTATAATAAAAATAATTTACTAGCATAATAGATAAGGTATATTTTATCGCAATACACTTAAGTTTATTAGATTTTCAAAGTTCTTCATACTTAACTTGTACCATGGTTTTCAAAATTCTTACCGTTCTAACCGACAAGATTCCTTTTGATAAAATGAGAAGCGAGATTATTTTTTTCTTTATCAAACTAGGATCTCAAATCATTATGATTCTAAAGGATCCATATTTATAAGAAGTTGTGTTGTAATGATTGTTCCCATAGATTTTTCATCAAAATTACTAATCTATCTAGCCTTGTAGTAAGAAAGAAAAATATTATAAATCATAGAGTTTTCAGAGTTGTTGGCATTTCTTACTATACAAATCGCGAGCCATCAAGACATTTCGTCATGAAATGGTCATAAATGGTGAGTACCACATAGTGAATATCAATAGAAAAACAAATAAAGAGAGATCAAACACTTCACACAGTGCCTTGAAAGTAATAGAAATGATTCCCTAGCTCTCAAAGCTTGCGTGTCATCAAGCATTCCAAATGCAAAGATGTAAACAATCTATGTATCAAACAGTGAGCTCATAAACAATGTATGATGCCCTAGCTTGCAGCCCGTGATCCATCAACACATTTCCTCATGAAATGATCATAAAAGGGGAGTACCACATAGTGAATATCAACAGAAAAATAAATTAAGAGCGATCAAACACTTCACACAATGCCTTGAAGGTAATAGAAACAATGCCCTAGCTCTCAAAGCTCATGGGTCATCAAGCATTCCAAATGAAAAGATGTAAACAATGCCAGTATTAAATAGTGATCTCATAAAAAATGCATGATGCCCTAGCTTGTAGCCCGTGATCCATCAAGACATTTCCTCATGAAATGATCATAAACGGGGAGTACCACATAGTGAATATCAACAACAAAATAAATAAAGAGAGATCAAACACTTCACACAATGCCTTGAAGGTAATAGCAATGATGCCCTAGCTCTCAAAGCTTACGGGTCATCGAGAATTCCAAATGCAAAGATGTAAACAATGCCAGTATTAAATAGTGAGAGCATAAACAATGCATGATGCCCTAGCTTGCAGCCCATAGGCCATCAAGATATTTTCTCATGAAATGATCATAAATGGGGAGTACCACATAGTGAATATCAACATAAAAACAAATAAAGAGAGATCAAACACTTCACACAATACCTTGAAGGTAATAGAAACAATTCCCTAGCTCTCACAGCTCGTGGGTCATCAAGCATTTCAAATGAAAAGATGTAAACAATGCCAGAATTAAACAGTGAGCTCATAAACAATGCATGATGCCCTAGCTTGCAGCCCGTGATCCATCAAGACATTTCCTCATGAAATGATCATAAACGGGGAGTACCACATAGTGAATATCAATAGAAAAACAAATAAAGAGAGATCAAACACTTCACACAATGCCTTGAAGGTAATGGCAACGATGTCCTAGCTCTCAAAGCTTGCGGGTCATCAAGCATTCCAAATGCAAAGATGTAAACAATGCCAGTATTAACATTCATATTGTGTCATTAAATCAACAAATGCCATCAAAATGAAATTGAGTTAATGAGAAGGCAAAGCTTGAATGCCTACCTCAAGTCGTGGCTGCCTGCATATACCAAGATTCCAATCTTCCACAGTTAGGGCCCTCTTCGTGCATGATGGTATGCAATCACAAAAATTTGAAATGAGCCTTTCTTTTTCTTTTTCTTTTTTTATAATCACGCAGGTGTCAAAATTACGAAGGCTTTGTTGCTATTAAGAAAGCATCAGGGGCACTTGGAAAAAAACACATAAATGGTAGTGTCATTGCAAATTGGCATCAAAATTTGACAAATTTTGTAGTGTTACCTCCAAATATGATATCACCAAAAAATATTTCAGCAATAAGTGTCTTATCATCATTTCCTCATTTTAAATACAAATTGTTGTTGTCACTTGTTCTAATAAATCCAATACTTATGAGAGAAGAATTTATTCTTTCATACCATGCTCTCGGTGCTTGCTTCAATCCATATAAATATTTTTGTAACTTACATACCATGTGTGTCTGATCAGGGTCAATAAATCCTTTAGGTTGTTCAATGTATACCTCTTCTTTGAGTATTCCATTCAAAAATACAGATTTCACATCCATCTGACATACCTTGAATCCTTTATATGTAGCGTACAAAATTAGTATTCTCACTCCTTCAAGTCTAGAAATGGGTGCAAAAGTTTCTCCATATTCAATTCCTTCTTGTGCATACCCTTTACAAACTAACCTTGCTTTATTTCTGATTACATTCCCATCTTCATTCAATTTGTTTCTGAAAATCCATTTGGTGCCAATGACATTTTTGTCATTCGGTCTTGGTACTAATGTCCATGTCTTATTTTTTGTATCTTCTCAATTTCTTCATTCATAGCACTAAACCATTCTTTATTTTCTAATGCATCTCTAACATTTTTAGGCTCAAATTCATAAATTAAACAAGTGTCATCTCTGAACTTAATTCGTTTCATTATGCTTGCTCTTTTGTCTCCAATAAGTTGATCCCATGGATGGTGTCTTCCCATATAGCTAGCAAGTGCATGTTTAGTTATATGATCTTCATTATCTTCTTATGTATCTTCATTGTCTTTAGGTTCATGATCTTTTGTTTCAGCATTTTCATCATTTTCCTGGTTCTCGGTTTGTGTTATCTGTTGCTCGGTGATATTAGCCTATTGCTCGGTAACATTTCCATGTTGCCCAATAACGCTAGGCATCAATGTTAGTGTTGTATTAGGTTCTTCCCAGTAAACAAATCTATTATAGTCCTCTAATTCTTTCATGATTTCCTTATCATTTAGCTCAAAGAATTCATCAACTTTCACATTTGCACTCTCAATGATTTTGTTAGTTGACTTGTTCAAATATTTGTAAGATTTACTCTTAGTAGAATATCCAATAAATATTCCTTCATCACTTTTTGAATCAAATTTTCCATTTCTATCATCTTTCATAATATAACAATGGATTCCAAAAATTCTAAAATAGCTCACATTGGAGTATTACCATACCATAGTTCATAGAGTGTTTTGTTTGAATCTTTCTTCAGTTGTACTCAGTTTAGGGTGTAGACTGTTGTTCTAACTGTTTCTTGATGACATGTAACTGATTAAATGTTTGAAGATGTTAATTTGATGATCATGCAAGGCATTAAATCAGTTAATGTATTGTATTGTCATTGATGTCAACTTAATATAATTTGTATGGTCATGGAGATACTGCCAAAGACTTCAAAGAACTCATGAATCAAGGATATGCTAATCAGTAATGCATACAAGTCTATTATTCACTAAGTGACTGAATACACCGACAGAGTGCACCCGATGGTTAGAGTAAAAGAACAAAGTCCCAGTGTTACATGATGAAGAAATACACAGAATTACTGATGAGCAAAACACAAAGTAACCCGACAAATAGAATTTTAGTGTTTCACGACGAAAAGACAAGGTTGGAGATCCCGATGACAACTAAAGTCACACTGACGAAATAGTCAATTATCACCGATGACTAATTGAAGTATTAACAGACAGAACAAAGAATTCAGAAAATGACAAAATGCCTAGTTGGAAAGAAGCTAAAGATAGAGTTAACGGATACTTATCATTGTTTTATTCATCCAGATAAAGCCGGAGATAAGTAATTGATTTAAATTTTATTTGTACAGTTGGCACAAAGATATCTATGACACAAATCAAGAGTTATGCTTTAAATCAAATTGGTTGGATTGTTTATCACACCAAAAATCAAGAATCAAGAATCAAGAAACAATGAATATTATGTTTATATAAGAGACAAGATTAATTAATTTATGAAGGGGATTAAGGGGAGTGAATAGAGAGAGGATTCTGAAGATGAATTGATGAAGAACAACTTCAAGTAGTGCTAATCAAACAAGTTAAAGGAGAGCTAAGGAATTCTTCAGAAAACTGATGAACAGTGAGCACAACATCATAGAGTAGAAAGTGTGGAGCACAAGGATTGAATTGATACATTGGTCAGAGAGGTAATGAACTTAAATATATATGAAAATCTGCAATTTAAAGTTGCAATATGAACAGTTCATAATGTTTCAGTTTAACCATTGAAGCATCAAGTCTCTTAACTGAGCAGGACTTAACAGTCTTCTATATATTGAGGTACATCTCAAGGAGTGCCAAAAAGGTTGATTCATGAAAGTAGCATTGGA
>MU227639.1:3535136-3547476 GCA_018584345.1 Thuja plicata
CTTGTCAGGATTATCTCTCGTCATCATTTTCTCAGCTTCTGCAATCTTTTCATCAAAGTCAACTCTAGTCAATTTTGGTCAACTATGGTCAAACCTAATCAACAGGACCTCTCGATCACTCTAAATCAATTATGCTCTCTCTTGATCTATCTTTTTCTGTGATTTCTCTCTCTCATCATCATGATGCGTCTTCTTTCAATTTCGCTCCCGAGGGGGCAGGATGATTGCATCATTGATCTTTTCACATTATTCTCGAATCAATCTGATCAGAATCAAAAGTCCCCATCGCTAGGGGCATCTCATCACTTAGGGCATATTCAGTTTTTCGTACCTCACGGTCGAAATTGGATATTCCATGATCTCACATCTCATCATTTATCTTGCTAGGTATGTGAGCAATCTAACTCGGATCCTCAAGGATCATGCTTCATTCTAGAGACAGTCCTAAATTGATCATCTTTTGAGACAGGTATTGGGGCAATCTAACCCTATCTCCTAAAGGTTGAGCCTCATTCTGGGGACAGTCTTGTGAAAGATATCAATCTAACCAGTGTCTGGGCAATCTAACCTAGACATTGGGGGACTAAGCTTCGTTCTTGAGAAGATTCTTGAAATCTCATTGGGTATTGGGGCAATCTAACCCTAATTCCTAAAAGTTACACTTCGTTCTGAAGATGACTCTCAAAAACTCTCTAGATCGTTATCTAGGTAATGTGACCTAGATATCGGAGGACTTACCTTTGTATTGGGGAAATCTAACCCTGATTCTGGAGATAGTCTTGGATCTTCATCAGCTCTCAGTGGAGATTGAGGCAATCTAACCTCGATTCCAATCTTCACTTCAGACTATTCTTTGAATCAATGCGCTCCTTGCACATCAATTCAAAGAGGGGCAAAATATAACACCCCAAAATTGGTACCTAATAATTCAATCAATTTTGGTGCATTTTCTTATCTTCGAAGTCCTATTGTATTAGGCAAATTCTTCTCCTGATTGACTTTAATTGACTGAGTTTCAAATGTAGAAAACCCAAATTTGCATAAATATGACATTACATTTAATTCCTAAATTCTCAATGATTATTAGCTAAAAATCCCTATGATTAATTGATTTAAATCTAAAGTCCTAAGTGCTTTTAATTAAATCAATTCCACCCCCTTTAGCTAATATACATAAAAGGAATTGAAAGGTTATTTAATTATTGGGTGAATTATCCTCAAAAAAGAATTCCATAATTCCATGTGAAAGGACACTTATGTGGCAATTATTCACCCTTTTATTTAAATAATCTTTGCATTTTTGTATCAAATGGAGAATAAAGAGACAACTGTTTCTTTTCAATAAACTCTTCATCCTCTTTCCATGGTTTTCTATAAATTGGACTTCTTTTCTTCATTAGAAGAGGATTTTTGGAGAGCATCAATATTATATGCAATTTATATTTTGATTTTCATGTTTTAAGCTCATTTGCATAATTAGTGTAAATTTCAATTGGAATTAAAGATATATGCTTTCATTTAAGATTCATTTCTATATCTAATATTTCAATTTGATGTTTTCAAGCTCTCACAGATTACAAGCAATTCAATTCTAGTTTAAGAGCAAATTCCTTTCATAGATTACAAGCTTTTCATTTCTAGAATAAGAGTATTTGCTTTTTTTGCTAGTTTAATTGCATTTTACTTCCATAGAGTAGTTGCAATTCATTCTTAGATTAAGTACAATTCAATTTCTTATTTTAATTGCATCTCTTTTCATAGACTAGTTGCAGATTTCTCATAGAATAATGGCAATTCTTCTCTTCTTGCATTCTTAAAATCCTTCATGTTAGCAATGTTCAGGTTGTTGGCTCTCGTTCTGAGGGTAAACCTCAACATCCACATCTAATTAGGAGGCAACAGGTTGACTCAATCAAATTTGCAGAACAAACAATTCATGTTTTTCTTTGTGAATTAAGTGATTGTGTAAGGACTATGTTGTGTTTGTGTTGAATTCAGAGGTCCACATTCAGCATACAACAGTATGTTTTAACTGTCATAAGGAAGTTCATACTGCTAATGTTTGTTAATCTAAACCTATTAGTCCTAATGTTAGACCTAGAGGTCCAACTGATAGATCAGGTAATTCTTTATTAACCTTACTATGATGAGATTACTGAGAAGGGAGGGGTGAATCTTGAATCTACTGATTTCAACATTTAAACATGTTTCACTTATCTACCAATATAACAACTCAACAATCAAAAGTAAATGTGCAACCACAAAACATCCAACACATAGACACAATACTTTTGGTACCATGGAAACCCAAATAAGGGAAAAACCACGGTGGGGATGACACCCACAAATTTATACTCTTCTGAAGTATGCCTTGTGAAATTCTTTACCCTGTTAAAGGCATTTACATATACATGACAAAATGTAACCTTGTGAGAGGATTTACCTAAATCTCAGAGAAATATTGTACCTTGTGAGAGGTAGCCTTGTGGGAGGACTTATAACACTTATTACAATGTTACCATATAGGATTTCAATACAATAAAGATCTATTAAGATCTACCTCACTTGAGGGTTTCCAGCACTTTGTTGTAACTGTTAGGAAACAATAGGTAAGAATGATCTGTGTAATAGAAACTGTCTCTGCTTGATCAGATCCTTTGTAGCTCAAAAAACATTCTCCTTTAACACTTGGTTGGACCGCACCCTTTGTCTCTTCTTCCTTCTACACCGACACATGATCAACAACTTGTTCACCATCTTTTACTAGTTTATAATGTTCTTTCTTTCTCTTAGGTTTCCACCGCCATCGAAAACCCTAAAATGTAATACCTCTTCAATCTAATCATAAATTTTTCTTCATCTCACGTATCTCTATGTTCAATTTTAAATTTATTGACTGCGCCTTTCCATCCTCATATTCAATCAAGAAATTAAATCATTTCTTTAAGTATTTTCCTTCTTTATCAATCAGCTTGCTCAAATTATATCTGCATGCTCACCTCGATGATATAACCACTAAAAAATTGTTTCCAACTATCCATGCACAATCTCCAATGAATTATGACCCATAACATTTGACTATAACAACAGTTTAAATCACCGATATCGATCAAACCATTTGTCGCTTAGAAACTTAACACTTTTTCAAATATTATTATTTAACCTTTGAAATATCTCACATCTTTTCGCCAAATGAATCGCGGTTGCAGGATTAGCATCTAGTAGCTTCAAGTAACCTCCAGAAAAAACCAAACACAAAACAATCAAACACGTAGCCAAAATGATAGAGTCGTCTTATTCTTGTTAATTGTTGTCTTAATCAATTTCATTGTCTTTGATTAGCTTTGCCAAACTTAACTCACCAGTCATCATAACTAGTTAAGATTTTACATGTGGCATCCAAACATATTTCCAAATAATTCTGTAGAACTACACCTTAAGATATTTCCGTTAGCATGGTGTATTCTATAATCATCATCAGCAACTCATAAAAATAATAGTTGACATCAATGACAATACCATAACAAACCATTTCTCAATCATACATGTCATTTTAACCACTTCCTTCACTTCATTGCTCTGCATCAGTTATGTCAAAATTCATATGGTAGAACTGATAAATACAATCCTAGATCTAACGCATTCCATGGAGATTATTATTGTAATAAGTTTGGACATAAGGATAATGAGTGCAGGGCCAGAATCAACAGTCAATGGTCATATGATTACAACAGAAAGAGACCTAATAATCAAGATAACCGGTCAGATGTTACATGTTCTATTTTCCATAACTATGGACATATGGTTGTGAATTTCATATTAAGGTCAGGTAGAGGAAATGTTGTACTTTGGAAACAAATAGCTATGGCTTGTTAAATTTGTAACAAAGTTGGTCATCTTGCTAGAACATGCAAATCAAGAAAGAATACCAGAGGTCAACCGGTGAACAAGGTTGTAAATGATAAAGGGAAGAAAATTGATGATGTTTAGGAATTCAGAAGTGAGATGAAGAATGTATGGTAGAAGAAAGGTGAATTAAAATCTTCTGAGTTGACTGAGAAAACCACAAATTCAAGAAATGTGGAGAATCATTCGGTGAACTAAGCCTATTTTTGGCTTAGGAGGAGCACTAAAAGGAAAAATCATAAACAATCCCTATAAGTGAATGAGCAGTAAGATTCATACGCATAATGAGATGTCTATTTGTGATTTGAATGATGGGTAGTGAATATAAAGTGTTCTATTTGATTTTGTACGTGCATATAATGGATGTTATGTATTAACTGTTGTGATTGGTGAAAAGTACTATTTGACCGTTGTATATAACAACTATATTCTCAATGATGAAAAGGTGGAAAATTAAACACATTTGTTACTTGGCATTCTAACAAGTTTACTAGAGCACTTGTTCATTCCTAAGCAATCAAAAAGTATTGTGTGTCTACGAATTGTGAATTCGAGCGGTAAATCATTTATGCTATCAAAGAACACTAATTGGTGAAGTTGAAGGTTGTTGCTTGTATTGTGAGAGATTTTGCAGAAGTGTTATTGCAAAGAGTTGATTGTTGACATTATGGATACACCTGTATTGGTCAACGTTGAGTCGAGACTCGTATTCAAGTTACATCCTTTGAAGGCAAACAAAAATGATCCAATGGGTGCTCTATCCTTGATACCCTATGGTGTATTGCTAATAGAGGATATTTGATCCTTCATCCACTGTAAGATGGAAGATCTTGAAGCTTACGAAAGCTACGATGAGTTCACAAAACTGTGTAATGATCAAGGTTTAAAGAACGATCACATGTATCTGATGCACAAAGGTTTTACTTATGCGAATGAGATACCTGATGATTTTCATCTAGATTGGATAAGATATGGATTTCAATGAGTTAATGATCAATTCATTTGGTTGGACAAGTCATACAAGATTAAAAAGGATATAATGAATAGGGTTACTGGGTTCATCGCAACCATTGAGCCACCAACTCTTCAAACTATAGCTACTAATTTGGTTACTCGTTTGACCAAATCCAAACAAGATCATAGAGCTATGACTATAAAAGACATAGAATACAAGGAAGTGAGATTTTATTCAATGGTGGTAGGGTATAGAGTGTACTAGTCTAGTTGGTTGAACAATGTACCTAGTGGAGTGATTCATGTTGCCTATAGAATGGTGAAGGAAGATGCCAAATATGACCTATGTGGGATGTTGAGGAGCCAATTATTCGTAAACATGGAAAGGATCAAGAAGGATAAGAAACAATAGTTCAAATATGGATCACTCCTGGTATGTATATTCTTTTACTTACAAAATCAAATTCCTAGAATAGGTCCAATTACATGGTCAGAAGATCAACCGGTAATAATGTAGATTATGCAATGTATCGGGACATAAGGAAACAATTTTAATATTGTTATGTGGGGATATTTCAAATATTTTCAAGGGAAAATGTACATGAGAGAGAGAATCCCAACCTCTATTGTTGAAAAATATAAAGATGATATTTGTTTTCTAGTAGATACAGATACATGTATGTTGCAAGAAGTTCAACCTAGGACATTTTGGGTACCAGTTATGGGATATGAGGTAGATGGTGACTTAGTCACTATTTATGATGATGTACTATTGTCAAAACCAATTGATACTTCAACGCCTAGGTTTGTAACATATGAGGAGTCATCTCTGAAAATTCATAGTTAATTGAAAGCACCGATAATCCAAAGGAAAATAAGGAAACAATTTGATAACTTAGCCAAAATGAGTGGCATTAACCAAGAAATGATGACAAAACTCAGGAATAAATTGGGAGTGAGAAGGCAGGCACATCTGTTGCTGCAGAAGTCAAGGAAGCTGAAGTTGAAGGGTCAACACCTCTAAGATTCACTAGGAGTTCAGAACTAAAACAAAATCAATCTAATACAACTCCTACTATGACTAAGCCACTAAAGAAGTCACCTGCAATTGTTCAACAAACTTATAGAAGGAAGAAAGAGAAGACATCTGGCTATAAAGAGTCAAGAGGAAAGAAAGAGAGTAAGGATTAGGTTGAAGAAGGCGAAGTTGAAATTGAGTGTGAGAAGGAACAAAAAGAACTAAGAGCTAGTGGGAAGAAGTCCATAGTAGTAGGAAATCCTACTCAGAAAATTGTCAAGATAGGTAAAACTATTATTGTTGATAGCATAATCAAAGATGTTAAGAAATATGGAAGAATGACTAATGTGATGAACTACTTTGACAAACTTGACAGTGAAGATAAAAAGAAGATAGAGGATGAATTTGTAGAGAGATACATACATTTTGCAAAGCACCAAGTGAATTATACAAGGCTATACCTGAGGAACTATACAAGGAAGTAGATAAGAGATGGAGAGAAGCTCTGAAGATTGATAGAGTGGTGATGGAACAATAATTTGCACTATTACAACCTGAATTTACAACTAAGGATGTGAAGATAATGGTTGAAGCAGTAAGGTCAGAATTCAAGACAAGGAACAAAGTATCAAAGATTCTCATTGGAGAAATTTGATTGGTAAGATATGAGAAAATGGATACATGGAAAAAGTTAGCGAAACCTGAGAAAGCAACTAAAGACAGATTGGTAGAAGAGAAAGGAAAAGGTCGAGAGTCCATGGCTAAAGAGATAAGAGATGTCATAGATAATGCTATCTCTGGTATCCCTGAGCATATACATATTATTAATACACAAACTGAAGTTGATGCACCAATAGAACAAATTGCAGAGAAAGTGATAGTACAGAAAGGTGAAGGTCAAAGGGGTGATGAAGATGTACTTTTTGTAAAGAGGAAGTTGGATCTAACCAGTGAATCTAGCACAAAGAAGAAGAGTAGAACAAAGAATTGAACCAGTTCTCAAGAAGAGGGTGAAGGTGAACAAGAAGATGAAGAGAATCAAGAACCTATTAATATAACCAAGAAGAGTCCTAAGGAGTTGATGGAAGTATCTGATAAGCTTAAGGTGGAAGCAGTAAGGGACAAACTAAATGGAAAGAAGAAGGTTAGAGTACTAAAGGTTGTCAAGAACATAATCAGTAAATTAGTTCCTAATGTGGAATATGAAAAACATGATAGTCCTATTGATCAACTGGATATATTGATCAAAGTAATTTTTTATCAAGTACTCGACTTGGAGAATGTACCAATGAATTTGGCTAAGTATCAATATGAGAAGAAAAGGATAGTGAAGTTGGTAGAGAAGATTTCTAAAGACAAGATGACAATTTCAGAACTTGTGGATCAGACACAGGACACACTAAAATAGGTCGGTCATTTATTGACCAAAGTGTCAAAATTTTCAAATTTTACAAAGGATTTGGAGAATAACAGAGAAGATGCACATAAGGAGCATGACAATTTGGTTGAAAATTTTGATCCTATTAAAATCTCTACATCGTAATGCAGTGCCAAAGTAAAAATGATCACACACAATGTGAGGCAGTTTCAGGTAGAACGGGATAAGAGGTTCATCACACTACTTGAATTACAAACATACCTAGCACCCACGGTAGAGGTGATGCAACAAAATGTGAAAAATGCAGAAACTCTAATTGAGTTACCAGACTTGAGCGCTCTAGATGGCATGGAAGAGTTAGCTTATGATCTACATGGGCATATCATAACTATGAACCATTTGAAAAGGTTGTGGGATATGTCGTTGGAGACAGCAAAGACAAACTACAAAGATGTATTTGACAGAATGTAAGGGGGAGTATGCAATATTTTTGAACCTTTGTCATTGTATGAAAAAAGGGGGAGTATGAGTGTAAGCATGGATACAATGAAAATACTTTTACTGGGAAGTCAGAGCTTAGGAAGAGTTATGTATGGTAGAATGTTGATAAGGATGATAAGTAGAATATTTTCACAGAGTTTTTGCCATCACTGCCAAAGGAGATTGTTGGCATTATGGTTTTTTTTGGAGTTCTTATGATGAGAAGTCATAAGAGATACATAATTGGCTTTCATTGATGTAAACATTATCAATTAACATGATTGAAGCGACCGGTAAGATATTTGCATGATCGATAATGGAAGAAACGGTTAAGTGTATTGATCGGTGTTCAGGAAGAACAATTTCAGTCAGAGAATTTGGTAACTGTCGAGTTTCAATACAGATCAGGCGTTGCGATCATAGAGGAGGTTTATATATGGTTAGTGGAATCCATGATTCTGATCACGATAGGTAATCCAATGATTTGATTGAATTATATTTTTGGTGAAGGAGCTAGTATACCTATTGGTTCACCGATCAGAATTTCATATTAAATTTGTTAAGGCGGTGGATCTGAGGTTGGCTATTGGTCATAAACATGCATATTACGTTTGATGTCAATATGTTAGATATTGTTGACATTGATCTCGAGGTGGTTAGTCAATAATTTGTGCCGACTATGATGGAAAGTGTCTTGGTCTTAAGTGACTTAAGGACAACACTATATAAGGTGATCTAAATTGTTTGATTTAGGGTTGAGATCATATTTTTAATTGCAGCGATCAGAGATTGAAGGAGCAGAGATTAGTGTAGCGTCAGAAAGAAAAGAGCAGAGTGGATTTGGTAGGCAAACAATGACATTCTACATATCAAAAGACAGAGTTATTTACTCTAGGTCAACCTTCTAGGTTGGAAAGCTAAATCCCTTAACGGGGTGAAATTTAACAGGTTCCTATTGTAAATCCTTTAACATGGTAACTTCTTAATTGGGGTTTTGAAATCCTCTAGTGAGGTAGACTCTAATAGGTCTTTTTGTACTTCTAACAAGGTACTAATCACTTTTAATAGGGTGAACCCTTGACAAGGTATTGTAGCTCCTAACAGGGAAAATGCTTTATACAGCAGTGAAGTGAATTTGTGGGTTTCATCCCCACCGTGGTTTTCTCCCTCTTACAAGGGTTTCCATGAGAAGTGTGTTATGTGTAATGCTTATGTGGATTCTTGATGTTATTTACTTCTATTTGATATCATCGGTAGTATGTTTCATTGTTTGGAAGTTGTTGATTAATAATGTTAGATCAGTGGTGAAAATTATTAAGTACTTGTCTGCAGTGATTCACCCCCCCCTCAGTGCTTCTAAATAATAACAGAAACCTCAAAAGATCAATTCGATCCTTGCAGCCAACACAACAAAACAAAATTAACAAGAACAACAAGCCAACAATGAGAAAATGAGAGATCAGCCTTCAATTACGATCGGTGAATCAATTACAATAGACCTGCAACATGCAGTCTCACATGCTAGACATACATGCCTAATTAGATCATAAATTTCTTACAAACCCTAGCCAAGATGCGCTAGATAATCTTATAAAAACTCTCTTATCCCATAGGAACAAGTCCATAAGCTTAAATAGCAATTACAACCATCGGTCAACCTAGTAAAGATCACATTTTCCAAGAATAAGAAAATGTGTTACCGACCTGCTCCCGCTCCTGCCCAAACGCTTCCTGCTCATTCTGTGTTAGGAGGAGCTGTAGGCAAGGACGCATGTCTCTCTGTGCCTAATGCAGATTCTAGGCTCGCAAAACCTCTGACGAGTGGGAGTCTGAAAGTTTTTTCGCTATCTCATCCAAAGCCTGCTCCTCCTGTCGTCTCTGCGAAAGATTTGGATGCAGCTGTGAGGGGGAAAGCGGATGCTCTGGTGGATTAGACTGCTGCAGGGAGGGTCATTGTGGCTTCTTCCCGTGCTACGCCTGGTTCCCCTGGGCGGGTTAGGGTTTTGGTGGTTGTGGCTGGGGAAAATGCTCCCTTGGTGCCTGTTGCGGATCTTATTGCTTCTAGGGGCTCATCTCAGCGAAAACCTGCTGCCTCTAAGCAATTCTCAGCTGTTGGAAAGCGTTTTGTTTCCCCTTTCCCTCTCTCTGACTCTCTAATCTTCCCTCTGGATGGAGAGGTTGTGGAAGCCATTGATCATGCTTCTTCAGTTCTTGAGGATCACAGTCTTATCTGTAGATTTAAGGGTCTCTGGCCGAGTCTTCCAGATTTGCATGCCTGGATATCTCAGCATTGGGAACCTGTCATTTCTGAAACGGTTCACATTTTCCCAATGGAAAGGGGTTTTTTTATTGCCAAATTTGAGAGGGCTGCTGATAGGAAAGTGATACTATGTGATCATTTTTTTACCTGGAATGATTGGAGTATGCTCATGATGAAGCCTTGGCATCCAGATTTTGACGCTTCTACTAAGTCTTTCTCCAAGGTTCCTACTTGGGTAAGGCTCCCTCATCTCCCTCTTCATTTTTGGGTTAACTCTCTTCTTGAGGCGGTGGGTGAATCTCTTGGGGACTTCTTGATGGTTGATGAGGAATCAAACGATATTCTTCACTCAACTTTTGCTAGGATCCTGGTTGATTTGGATACTTCCAAAGGTCTTCCAGAAAAGATTAAGTTGGTGCACCCTAAAGGGTCATGGATCCAAACTTTGGATTATGAAGGCCTCCCCTTTAGATGCAGGAGATGCTTTAAAACTAGTCACTTAGCGGACCAGTGTGGATTGGAAAAGATTAAAAAACCTGCTTCTTGGTGGAAGGGGGCCTCTTCCCAACACTACTCTATTGTGAAGGATTCTTCTATCAAAAGTTTTTCTCAGGTTGTCTCTTCTTCTCAGGAGTTAGATGAGCCTGGTCTTAGGTCCGCTGATGACTCCTCACTGGGAGTTGTTCCCGTATCTGATGTTCGTGGCTCTGTGGGTAGTGGGGCTTCTGCTCCTCTTACTGGCATCTCCCCGCTGGTTTCTTCAAAAAAGGTGGTTGTTGAGTCTTCTTCTGATGCTGCTTCATTGGATTATACTGGCCCTTCCCTGGGACAGCCCCAGGTTTTGGGAGTCCTGAATCTTGATTCGAATTCTATGCTAGATTTGGCTAAGGATGTGGAGGGTGGGTGGACTTCTGTAAAGGGAAATAAAAAATCATATCGTCCACCCTCTTTTGATATGTCTCTTTGTTCCCATAAGGGAAAGAAATAACTATTTTGAGCTTTCCTTTGCTAGCAGATGTGTTGCTGCTTGTTGGAAGTTCTTGGGCTGCTGGTTTTATTATGTAATTTCTCTTTAGCAGCGTTTGTTCTTATTTGGGTGCTAGTTCCTTTTTCTAGTATCCTTTTTGTTTCTTGGTTGAGGGAGCCAGTTTCAAAACCCTCGTGGTGGTCTTGCTTCGTTCCGTTTTAGAGTGCTTCTTTGAATATCTTTTTTGACCTTATTGTTCAGGGTTTCGGGGCCCCTTCAAAACCTGTTTTTACCTTAATCAAAAACAATTAGGTCAAGACTCAAAATAATTGGATCAATTTCCAATGCAAATAATAAGAGATGTGATCATACAATAAGGTCGGCCTCAAACGTATAAGTGAGCTGGCACGATCGTGCTCGTAAAAATAAACCGAAAGATCGGGAAAAAGGTCAAAAACCCAACCATTGATCGGTAACATGAAGAACAGTACCGTCCCACAAAGAAACTGCAATAAATCTCGCATGATGAAACTAAATGAGGTGAGATCATAGAAAATGATCCAACACGAAGCCACGACCGCAACCAAAAAGAACAAGTACAGATCTATCATCAACAGAAACCAAGACTAAAAGCAAACATATTAACTACTGAAAGAAAATGTTTTTTTTGTTGATGCAAGATTGCAAGATCCCAAGATGCTCCTGCATCAAACAACTATGTCATGTGAAGTGTGATGTTAGACGATTAAGTGATTTTCATTTATTTGAATTAATAAATTATGATTATGATTAAGTGATTTTACCATAGTTAACCATTGCAAATTAAAATTCCATAGGTGATTTATTGTTATGGTTTTTACAATGATGATGGTATTTAATCATTCTTTTTAGTGGATACAAAACAAGATCCCTCCCGCAAGTGAGGGAAGAGTATCATCTACGTAAGAGGATGTGAACACAGTGAAAGTTGGAAGTGTCATCCGAGCAAGAACCATAGCTTTTTAACAGGTCATCAGGTTTGGGAGAGGTGTTGCCTTAGATATGTCTAGGAGGTTCCTCTTTTTCTCTTCCAATGTTAACTAAGAATCTTGGCGTTATAATTAAATTAAATTTTATTGGATCCTTTTTGTCAATTTTAAGGAACAACCATAGAGATCTCTTCTTTCATTTTATTATATATGTTTATGCATATAACATATACATAAACATAGATAACATGTGTATAGATATAAATAGATGTATACGTGTTTGGCAAAAATCTGTCAAATGTGTGAATATTAACAACCATATGTGGATTCATGCATATGATCTCATTCTAAGATGACTATGTGGATGAACCTACAATGATTGAATAAATAAGTACGCAAGTGAAAGTCA
>MU227639.1:3547751-3585704 GCA_018584345.1 Thuja plicata
CAATGGGGTTGTGGAAGCCTACAAATTAAAGAGGTATTTTCAACTCTTACTGAGTTTTATGGTGATATTGACAGCACAAAATAATGTGCTTGTACCTTTAAAACATTGGCCAATGTGGTACTATGCTACAAGTAGTAATCCTCAATCACTAGAATTAGTAGGGCAATGTCTAGCTAGGAAGGTCATCCTAGTAAGCGAAGATGTCTATAAGTTGACTTTCTAAGGCAATTGTGGGTTCTACAACAAGTCTTGAATGGCAAGAAAATACAAGTTGTGTTCACATACCCTTGGGAAGGATCAAGCCACTTCTTTGTGGAAGTTGTGCAAGTGATTGTTAGATTATGATCGTTAGATCAAATGTTAGGTGGCAAAAACCCCTTATGATACTCTTTCGCCATGTGTAGGTCAAAAGCTAGAAGAAATACAATAAAGATTAAATCAATACATTTAGGCTCTATGAATTATTCTTTGGTAGTTAATTCTATTGTTTACATTTTATAGAAAACTATTGTTAGTTTTCTTTCATATGAAGATTAATGTCACATTTCTTATTGAATTTCTTATACAATAAAAATAGCATAATAAGTTAGTTAAAATCGTATTCATGTGAAATTTGTTGGTAACTTCTTTTTTAGTTAGTTAACGAAATTCTTAATCATGTTCATAGGAAAGGGAAGGTGGTTAGTCCAATTTTGTTGTTAAAGCATAGTTTCTTTCCTCGCAAGAGAAACTTCATTTTCCTATTTATTTTAGAATAGTATAGTTGGTATGACAAAAGGATCCTAGAAACCTCCTACTAGCTTAACACAACCAGTTATTCCACGTCCTTCTGTCACTAGCATCTTCTTAAAAAGAGAATACACTTTTTCTTTCCATCAAAGAGGGTCATTGGAAAAAGCCTTCACGAATAAGTCAAAAGAGGTTAGAAATCATAGTATTGGTTTTTGCATTTATTGCAATGAATTTTATTAACCTCATTAGATCACCATATTGGTGAGTTAATGTTGACAACAATTGTTAATACACACAGTTGCATTAGTGCAGACCACCTTATTGATCAAGCAAAGAGCTTTTGTAAATACATCATTAGGAGTAATCAAGAATACATCACATAAAACAAGTGTGTCCATTTCTAATAGATAAAAAGATTACAAAAGCATACCACTAATTATTGTCATTGCAATGTCCTCTAAAAGGTGGTGTTGTTTTTAAAGGTTAGCGATTGTGAGAGGCAAGTGAAAGATGGAATCTTCATTGTCAATTGTCTCACTCAAACCATTAAGATAGTGGGCCATAAAAATGTTATTAAAATATTAACAAACAACGCTAAAAATTGTAGAGTAGCAAGTTCAATAATTGAGGTTAAGTACTAAGCATGTTGTTTGGACACCATGTGTCATCCACTATCTCAATTTGATATTGCAAAAATATTACACAAAAAATTGAAAGAGAAATCTACATGGAAGATTAGAATATTCAAATATCTATTACAAATCAATACATCACAAACCATCTTCAAGACCTCCAACTTAGAGTTGTTTAAGCTAAAAAAAAATTGCATATTTTTTAAAAACAAGTTTTTAATACCATCTACCTTTTTAATTTTCTAATTTGTTTATTTTTTATACTTTTTAACAACCTTCAAGACTTGATTCACATCACACGTGATCATCTTGAAACAGCTTGTGAAGATGCAAGCGACATCAAATACTATGATCATCAACACCCTTTAATGTGTATGGAAGCATTAACATCCAAAAACCCCACACAAAGTCAAAGCTTTGATTTTGAAATGATGAGTGGCAGACTTGTCTAGAATATGCTTTGAGTTTTACTAAGCCCATCATGAGTATTATTAGATGTTGATATGGATGAACCATGTTTTCATGAAATTTGTGATGGCATTTGGGCTTCACGATTGAAAAATAAAAATTATTACGAAAGCAAAAGAAATAACAACCCCGTGGAAGTGTTTTCCAAAAGAATGCAAAAAAAATTAATGATTGTTAGAAAAATATGACCATTCTTTCATCTCCTGCATTTGTTTTGTTGCCAAAGTTTTATAACATTTTCTTTCCATGGAAGATGGCTCCATAAGGAAGAGATTACTACTAAGCACAAAAGACTACATTCGAAAAGTATTCCAAGATAAATATATAAATATATATATATATATATATATACCAACTAATCCAAGTGAATTTTGTCATTTCATATCTTCAAAAATCATGATATTTGCACTCTTAGAGACGAGCATATGAAAAACGCTTATGAATGTTGGTACCTACACAGCCATAACTATTTTTACCTACAACCTCTTGCAATAAAAAGCTACCTCAAATAAGCATTTATTCATTTTTTTAACTTCATATTTTTTGCTACCAAATCATAATAATAATAATAATTTACATTTTATATTTATATAAATTGTATGCAAATTTGATAAATTATGAATTCATCAACTTGGTAGAATTGAAGTATATACTCTTTTATCCACTCGAGCAAACATTAATGAAGACAAAAAAAAAATTGAAAATTTGGTCTTTGTACACTTTAACTTGTACCACTTATCATATAAAAAACAAAGTACAACGAGGGAGTAACAAAGAATTGGAATCTTAGTGTTTTAACTTAGACAATTATTATGTACAACTTGTTGAAACTTCTATAAATGAAGGAACTTCTACATATAACATAGCTAGTAAGAGTGGCATCGCAATTGATTGTAATTCAAATGAAATTGATAGTGGCATCACAATTGATTTAATTCAAAAGAAATTGAATCAAATATTAACTTCAATATTTTTTTATGACAAGTAATACAAAGAAAAATTATTATCAAATATTCATCATAAGTTTTAGTTTATATTAATTAACATTTAACAAATCATTTAATTGTAAATTTATGAACATTTTCTTTATTTCAAATTATGTAGTATATTTTTGATCGGAAATTATTATTATTACTATATTTACAATTTTTAAATTATAATATATGTATACGCACAAACCCATACCCGTATACAGGTAGAAGAAAATGTTGTACCAACGTACCCAAAACTCGAACCCATTTAACAGGACCAGCAACTTCAAAAAAAAAAAAGGCAATCAGTCGCTACCAGCATGGAGTAAGTCTATCCCCTTTGTATTCCTCTCTTCTTCCAAACTTCCAACTATGACTCCCAGCAAGCGTGCAGATGTTTATTGGTTCTACACATTATATTGATGTCAAAAACACCACCTAACGTCCATATAATCTTATATCCACAAACAAGTATTCACTATCCATCCTTTCTGGCAATCGCTCAAGGCAATAAGAAACACTCTCAATAGAAATCCTAACGTAAAGAATGCCTCGAATCAGCCTGCAGCATTTCAAAAATCACCTACAAAGACTGTCATATCACCTACGGCAGCTTCCAACACAGTTGCCTTTGTCAAAGAAACTTTGCAAGTAAAATTCCAGCAATACAAAATTCTCTTAAAGACTATAGGTGATATTTTCTTTGCACACTGTCATATAACCTTTACAATCCAAACATCTCTCAATCATTTTTGGATCAATACCTTTTAGGACTAACAAGGATAAAAGAAAGAAAACAATTACACAAACTAAAATTTCAACATAAGTTTTTAAAAACAACCCAAATTGTAATTTTCTTGCATGAAAAGGCAAGAGTCAAATGAGACTAGGTGCTTAAATGCAATTCTGGTTCCCACAAAAACGTGCAAAAAGAATGTACCCAAACAGTTGAGTTGTATCTATTTCTGCTTTAGTATGCAACCAGAACAGAATTTAAAAAAACAGGTCCCCGACTTCATGTAAAGACAGTGAACAGGGCTATCTCAATATATATGACAAGAGATCTTATGATATGGACTAGATTTGTAATGAGACGAATTCTTAAACTGGACCATAGCCACCACGCAGAGCAAGCACAAGATGAAGAACTGAGCCACCCTCAATGTTGTAATCTCGGGCTGTTTTATCATCATTCATCTGCTTTCCTGCATAAATAAGCCTGGAAAAAGGCAAAATTATAAAATTATAAATCCCATGTTTAAAAATACCAATATGGCTACTAAATAATAGATCAAAATATAATATATAATGAACGGATAAAAATCTTCGGAAAACAAAGCGAGAAAATGTGCAAGTGATGAATTGTCACATTTAGCGCAATATCTTTTAATGATATTAAATTCTAAATATCTCCAAACAAGCAGAATCTGATATAAGCAAATAATATCAATCACAGGAGAAACAATCTAATATATATTCTTGAAAATTTTAAGAGCTGAATTTTGAAAGAAAAAGAAAAAGGAATTAAAGAATAAGTTGCAGAATCTCTCAGAGAATCTAAAAATCTAAATTTATCAACTGAAACCTGACTGATGGACCCTACACAGACATTTAGGTTTGAGATCTGAAATTCTACTATTGCATTTCAAACCATACAGCAGAAAGATAAAACAATCTGTAACTGGACAAAATAGGACTGAATAATTGAGATGTTAACCAAAAATGGAAAATTTCTTATTTTTTTATTATGGTTTATGTTAAAAGTCAGAATATATTAAACCCATATTTGCAGTTCCAATGATTATCAGTTGCGCGGTACACCTTTTGATTATCTCATTTTGTATTGGAAGTATGTACCTTATATATGGAACATACGTGTATATTAGTATGCCTAGTTGTACTTAATACCCCCTGGCTACAGAGCAACCCGAATGCACCTATGCATAGTGTTATTTTTTTAAGTCTATTTTATTTACACATTACGGTGGTGCATTCTGGTTGCACCATAGACAGCACCATACTTAACGACCTGTGTAATGTGTATTATAATATTATATTGGGAAATGTGATATTACTGTTTCAACCTAACTGCATGTAACATGTGTCAATGGTGTATAAATAAAGGCGAGCCTTCTCGTTGTTGCATCCAATTCATTCTATTTATATTTCTATATAGAAAAGTTAATTTTTCTCATAGTTGTCTTTCTGTTAAAGTTTGTAGCTTCAGGAGATATCGGCATACCTGAAATGTATTTTCTCATACAGGTTGTGTATATATGATGCTGTTTGTTATTGAAGAACTTCCTCTCATATCATTTATGTGGCACCACATTTTGAATATGGAACGGCATATTTGTTGAGGAACTGCCGTCGGTTCATTATATTGCCGTCAATTCATGTATGAGGAAGACGTTACTGCTGAGTCAGTCTTTCATGTAACGGCAGATGTTCATGGCCTTTGTTGTACAATCTGAACGGTGTTTTCATATGGTGGACCCCGTCTCATGATATCGTGCATTGAAGATATGAAGATATGAAGAAATGAATCGGCACATCCTAGTAACTGCCGTCTGTTCATGCAACACGGCAATTAGAATATGAAAAAACATATCTTTCATGCAACGGTGATTTTGGAGTTAGTATTTGTATCTGCCGTGAGTGCTGGAGGACAGTGATGAGATGACTTCTTGTTCTGGAAGATGATCAGTTTTCAGCATCATCACTTTCTTTTCTTTCTGCAGGCATATAAGGGAACAACAAGATGAATGATCTAGATGTAGCACTACTTGCCTGTCAGATCCAATCTATTCTATGTGCTTTGTAACTGCTCACTGCACTATCTCTATCAGTTCTCTAATCGCAACCCTAAATAACACTAATTGAAATTAAATCGATCAGATTTCCACAATCCATAAGAATTTTTCAGTTTGATTTCTGGATTTTGATTGCGTGTAATTTTTAGCATCAACGTTTCGGATCACACTCCGTGATCCATCATCAGGATAAGAGCAAAGAGCATGAAGGAATGAAAAAATAAGATCACAAAACCCTAATCGCACCACTAATAACAAAAAACATTCCAATATGAGCAGTTCCAATTATATACACAACTTGCACCGACATTAAACACACCAAAAATGAACTTCAAATACTTTCCCGCGTAAGCACCATGCACCAAAGTGACAATCTCGATGTAAAACACGTTTAACCATGACCGCGTCGGCCCTAAATAAAATCTGCAAATTATATCTCCAAGGTAGTCAAACACATTTTGACTTTTTCAATGCATCGCCATAAATCCACCTCATACAATTGCATCGATCCCATAAATGCCAATTCATCACTTCCATGACCTCTATTCCACATCATCATATCATCGCACTTACTATACCACTCACCGATCTGGGATCTACCAACTGTTGCTCAAGAACACAAGTGTTAATGATGAAAGATGTCCTTTACATGTTTTGTTGTAGGTGTTGATTATCGTGCTTGTTTGTTCTGAGATTATCGTGTGTGCATTTTATAGTGTTTATCGTGTGTATAGCATCGTTGGTTGTTATCATAGCATTCTATGTTAAGTATATGGATTGTTAAGTGTTAGCAATCTCAGTGAAGGATTTATCTCTGGTTCAGCTTGTGAGCTGTGTATTCAGACTACAATTATCTTTCAATAAAGGAGAATTGTTTTTGGTGTGGCTGAGTTTTTCCAGGGAGTAGGAGGGTTTTCCCAGGGTATCTCTGGTGTTGTTGTGTTTTTAAGATTTCTGCTATTCGTGTTATGCTATTCTGGTTCAAAACATTAACACTTTCAACACTTCAAATTTGCATTTTTCTCTTTCATTTATTTGCAATATGGCCATGGTTGTATAAAGTTATAAACCATAATCTATCATGGTATCAAAACAAAGGAATCGAAACCCCCCTAGATACTCGTCCTTTATGGCTGCAAAGTTGTAGGGAGAAGTGACACTACCCCAATGGATTTTTCAAGCTACAGAAGGCTTTTCAAAGAGTAGAGACATACAGCTTTATTTCACAAAGAATAGGCATGCTCTGATTTCTGATCTACATTTCCTGCAACTCAAGGAACAAAAGCAAGTTCCTGAAGAAATCAAGGATCTGAAGAAATCAAGGATCATTTTTTGTTTGTAGCAACATTTTGTCTGCATTGAAGATCTAGGACTTTATATAAAATCATTCTTCGATGCATCAAGGAGCACATCAAGCTGCATTTTTGGAATCCTTGAAAAAATCTGTCAGGGAAGACCTTTTTTAACTCAAGGTCATATTCCTTCATTTTAGCCCTCAAAATACTTTCTGAAATTTCTTGATTTTGAGCTCCCAAGTCCCTACAGTTAAGAGCACTGTCCCGTTGGCAACCAGGTCACAGAGCAAGGCACTACAAGAGTTTAAGGCCTGGTGATATGCATGCAGAGCCACAACAGTTATAATGGGATGTGAAGTTGGGGGACCAACCAACCACACCTCCATGCTTAAGTGTTATCATCTCAAGAGATCACAAGTTCAAACCTGCAAGGTACCCAATTGAATTTTGGTGATGATCTTAGCATTTTAGACAACACTATGAACAATTATGTCAGCAATTCTAGTGCCACATGGCCTGTTTTGATCATTATATGTCATCGAGGTGTAAAAACTGCAAACAAAGTTAAGGAATGAGTTGGGTTCGTATTTGAGTGTTAGTGGCCAAACTTTTGCATTTTATGCTCACCCAATCACAATTCATTCTTCCTCCTAGCCAGCACACAGTCAGCTATGCATCCTAATCAGTGCATAGTCAGCATTCAATCATTCAACAGTCAACAGAGCATCCCAATCAGAGCAAAATCAGCATACAACTATCACATGCCAGTGAAAATATCAGGTACTTACCTGCATTTATTTTCGCATTTTTTTATTTTTCTGCATGACGAAATTTGACAGTCATATTGACATCACCTCTTCTGTTGATTACTAAAAATCCGTTACCTCCCACAGGTCACAACTTTGCATTCAAACTGTCTCAGCTCTTATTGGAAATGTTAGAAGGTCCATTTTGAGCAATATGCAAATATGTATATTATATTTTGGTACCTATAAGAGTCACTCTCTGAGGCCTTGATGCCTCTGAAGATGAAGTAAGCTGTTTTGGAGATCCCAATGCTCATGGGCTAGAACATTCAGTCATAATCGTCTTCCATAGAGAATCCATTCAAGGTTGAGAAAATGTGGTGAATAGATTGTGGGGATCAAGAAACCCCAACAGTCAGACTCCTACAAGAGTGTTGATCAGGTTGGTGGTTCTGCTTTAGCCACATTGCACTTGAATTTTATTTTCCATTTAAAGAAGTCTGAAGTCTAAAACTTCTAAGGACACGTTTGATAAGCTAAACAAAACTTTGACAAATTAATGACCTTCAACCTAGGTACGAGCTTTCCACTCTCAATTCTTTGGCATTTGAAAAAAAGTATATCTCTAGTGAAAGGTTTCCTATCTGAATTGAAGTTGTGCACTATAGAATACAAGAATTTAAGAGCTGTGACATAATTGAGATCATCATTGCTAACTTGAGGCCGCCAAACAGTATTCTTCACTACATATTTCGCTTCTAGCACAATTATGTCACGGGATGGGAAAGCCTG
Organism: Thuja plicata; assembly: GCA_018584345.1. Taxonomy (NCBI): domain Eukaryota; kingdom Viridiplantae; phylum Streptophyta; class Pinopsida; order Cupressales; family Cupressaceae; genus Thuja; species Thuja plicata. The sequence continues at coordinate 3,556,201 of MU227639.1, forward strand.
TTTCCTTTGACATTGTGTAGTCTACTAGCCATGGAAAGAGCAAAAACTCACAATAATGGGAGGAACTGGTCATTTCAACAAAGTAAAGGGAAGCAAAGATTTGGGAGAATCACAATCGAGATTCACATTGAAGGGAAAATCAAGGAGAAAGAAAGGGGATAAAAGAAGAGCACTTACAAAGATTATTACAAGGAAGGTCACAAGCGTGAGAGAAAGAAGTGCAAGCAATGCACCTTTTGCAGAATAACTGACCACATTCAGTGTGTTTGCTACACAGTTTTAAGATTTTTTTTTTTAAAAACAGAGATCTTGTGAAAGAAATAAGTGAACTCAATACAAGCCAAAGAAAAGATAATGAAGAAGGTAAGAACATCCTCCTAGCATACACTTCTACTTCATTTCATGCTCATACAACTCCATGTGAGATCATCACATATTCTAATTGCACTCATCATATAACCAAGAATGCTTGTTTGTTTTGTAAGCTTGGTCAAGCTAATGAAGTTGTAACACCCCTCGGTATTGAAATGTGCCCTAAATGGTATCTGGTATTGAAATGTGCCCTAAATTGTATCTGGTATTGAATGTATTTAATTGGTTGGGTGTTTAAATTAACAATTTATTTATGTTTAAGAAAACGTGAAAGTATTGTTATTATAAGATGGATTAGTTAGTACAAGATTAAGGATGGTACTAAGCAATCAAATTGATGCACTTGATTTAATTATCTTCTTATATGTTACGCTATTGTATTAGTGGCTATTGGCTATTATCGTGACAAGGAATTAACTACAATTGGTTTTGCATGTGGATGCAGGATCAACTAGCCTGAAAGGGGAAAAGGTATCATCAGGAAAGAGAAAGGAACTTGGTCATGGCAAATGAGGAATGAACATCGTTTGACCTTCAAGTACTGTGAGTATAGGGATAACCTTGTTGGCCAAGGTTCCTAGTTGAGTTAGTAGCATAGTGCTTACGCCTTGGGTAACCTAGTCTTTCATCGACAATGATAGTAGGGGAATGTCACCTTTATTACTATTAGAGTTGTGACAATTGTTTTAGTTCCATGTCGGTACGTTGGACCAATATTACATTATAATAATCTTATCCTAGGAGTTAACGTTCCTCGAGGGTATTGTTCATGAGATAGACCTTCAATTTTCCATTTATTTTTACCTTAACCTTGGGTATCGTCATTCGAGTGTAAATCATTTTAAAACTTTTCCGTTTGCGTATTGACTTAAGCGGAACCATTGAGTTTTATATTCGGCATTTTAATTATTATATTATAACATCCTTTTAATTATATTTATCGCACAATCTTTGAGTGCCTTGGAGTTCCACCTTTTCGGATCGATTCTTCTATAGAAACACCTCTTATATGGAAGTATTTGTGCGTTTTAGACTTATGTTACATTTTGGTATGTTATCATTGATATTTGGGGAGAGATGCTAGGTGGCGGAGTGGTAGAGCTAAGTCACCCAGCTCGCTCGGAAGTTGTTTTAAAACCGTAGGTAGTGGAGTTGGTATATAGCGGCATGTCTTCTTTTTGGAGAGGTCTTCTTTTCTTTTTACGACATGAGGTGGTGTCTCAGGAGGGAGGAATAGTTTGCTACGTAGCTAGGTGTTGGTGGAGAGAGAATTGAGAGTAAGAGCGTCAGAGCTGGGCAGTAGGGAGCACGATAAAAGCCATGGCGAGCTTGGGTTGATGGACTCGAACTCAACAACAGGCACATTCAGCTTCCTTTATCGTTTCATGTATCTTTACCGTCTTTTCTTGCTATGTTTGTTGTGAAACGGAAGTGTGGCTCCATGTATCTTTACTGTCTTTTCTTGCTATGTTTGCTATGAAACAGAAGTGTGGCTTCATGTATTCTTTACCGTCTTTTCTTGCTATGTTTGTTGTGAAACGGAAGTGTGGCTTCATGTATTCTTTCCGTTCTTTCTTGTTGTGTTTGTTGTAATGCAGAAGTATGGAAACATATCCTTTCAAGTCTTTTTCTTGTGTTGTGTTTTGCTATGTTATAGAAGTGAGGAACTTAATCTCTTCCAGTCTTTCTTTGTTGTGACTGCCATGTTAAGGAAGAGTGGCTTTGTATTTTATTTGCAATCCTTGTTTGTTCGAACCTATGTTGGTATTAGAAAATTGTTATCCTCTTCTCGAACCGTTGCAACCATCCAAGCTGATGTCGCAGGGAACGAGACATTAACCAGTCTAAGCTGGTACCCGAGCTTTACACTCTCGACATGGGTGGAATCTGGACATGTTTGGAGGACATTATAGTTTAAAGTTGTTTGTTAAACTTGAAATTGCATGCGTGACTACCTGGTTATATATATATATATATATATATATATATATATATATATATATATATATCGATTATTTCCTAAGTCAGCAGTCCAGACACTTAGTTGCTTAGTGATCTTATCAGACGTTGTGATTGCAATATCACTCAAACATGGTAGCCATAATACGATTCTTGTCTTCACTAGAACAAAGAGGACTTCTTAGAGGATAACCAGATCACCATAGTAAGGACGTGGCAGATGCTCAGGCGGCAACCATGGTTATTACATTACCACCATTAACAATTAGATATTTTCCTTGAATCTTTTGTGTGAGGAAACGGAATAACGATTAAAAGAATTCCTATTCACTCATCACATCAAAGTAATTAAATATTGAATCGTGAGGTGAAATGGATCGGGTGAGAGACTGACTTACATGATAGACATGTAGGATAAATCTTTGGCCAAGGTGTGTACTACCACTGAGTCAGTTCTAGTCAGAATAAGGTACCGGATACAAACTTAGTCAGGAGTCAACCGAGTTAGCAGTAGCTATAGGGTTGGCCGATTTTGTTTGTAGGACCTTACACCAGTTCTGAGATTTGCTATGATCATGCTCCTACTTGCGGAGGGTCGGGCCACTTCAGTTGAAGTGTGCAGGGTAGGATCAGTTGATCCATGGTTGGGTGGATAAACGCCTTGATTATACATTTCTCCCTTTATCTCTCTCTCACGGGATTACAACATCATATTTCAGCAAGCATTATGTATGTATGGATCTCTTTCATGTTCTTTTATTTATGTATATGTGCTTGGAACTTTCATTCTTTTTATAAGGAAATGGAAATTAGATGTTACCTTATTTGTTTCTGTTTGGCAAGTTAATATTACCTATAATTGGATACGTTGCTCAAGTGATATTATTTAACATTGCTGTTATGATGTTCGAAAAAAAACATTGCAGTCTTCTTTAGTAAACTTGTACTTTCACTGTTTCTTGTAAAATAAATCTTTTAGGATGTTACAGAAGTCTACTTCTGGTATGGTTCAGCACTTTCTATTATGGTAGTGGCCACGCTATGTTTGAAATAGCATGATTAGAAAAGTGTGCCATGTACCTAATTTTAGTGCGGCAACTGATCTGAATTAAGCTGGCAATCCAGAGGACAATACACTAGTTCAAGAACTTAATGTATTATAAGCAAAACTCAAACAAGACAAGATAGGCAATTACTGATTAGCTTAATAAAGTAGATTTTTGTTTGAACTGAGAGCATATACATAATAGGCAGACTCTATAGTAGAGGTGTATGTCTTCTACTCTGATTATATGCTTTGAATGTAGCCATTATATAGCTTTTCACACAAAAAACTAAAAATTTATGAAAAACAGTAAACTCTATGCAGAGTTCTCATCTTATCCCATATTTTGAAGCTTCTTATTAAACTAGTTCCTCAATTGCTTCCATCTCCACAGGCTGGCAGGATTCTGGGCTCTGATACCAATTGTAATGTCCCCTTTTTGAAATATGAGACACTACGTGAATTATGCAATTCCTCCTTGAAATGAATATTCAATTGATAAAACAAGCAATAAATAATGTAATGTGAATGCAAATTCAATGATGATCACATAAATATATGTATTACTGGTAATTCCAAATGCATATGCTGAACATTAATATGCACCAAGAATGCAAATTACAATATGGTTGTTTCTGATATAAAAATAATAATATATGCACAATACCCTGTATGGTTGTATCTGATCTTTCGTATGTGATGTATGTTGCAATTACAGGATGCTATAATGATCTCAGGCAGAGATATGTCGTCTCTAAAATTCTGGAATTGTATATGCAACTTCTCTGATTTATCACTAAAGATGTATGCTCCACAATTTAGATGTCGTCTCTGATATAAAATGAAATGCCTGCACCACTATGCTCTATAACCGAGTGCTTCCACAAGGGAAAATATAAGTTTACAAAATATCTATTCTTCACTGCCTTTAATGGTATAGAAGATCTTCCTCTTATACTTTATCAATCGAATAGTTGCAATTCTTGAATGGATAAGAGTCACGTTCCTTCATGATAATTAGTTTATAAAGAATGTATCACTTCATAATGATTGGTAACAAACTCTAATTACTTCCTACAAATCGCACTTCCTTATATCACTAATAGGTCCATCAACAATTATCGTTTCCTCCTTAATTACTTCTGCGGACCCTAATATGGATTAGTTTAAAAGACTCTGAATCATTAGAGACGATATTGGACATGCCACCTTATGCCATCGTGGACTACATCGCAGTAATCCTCCTAGTCGGGTTTAGCATCCTATCATTTAGATTTAATTAGTCGTTGCATCCTTATTCTCTTCTAATCATATATCGACGATGTTCGATTGTTGATGGCTTTTAGCAATGACTTCCAAGCCGACAATTGTGATGACTCGTCGCTTCTTTTGCTGAGTCATCAATATCAAATCATAATATTGACCAACTTGTATTTATATAGCCACTCTGACTGGAAATCAATATCGTGCCCTTCATAGTCGGTGATGCTCGTCAATGTTCAACCAATATCCTCCATTCGAATTACATGCTAGTGACGGGTTCATCTGCTTACGATGATCATGGTCTTTATAAAAATAAATTTCAATCTTTAATTAAAATTTATTTTAATTATATTTTCTTTTTTTAATGTTTAGAATTTGGGGATATGATAGAAGTCTATGCGATCTTACTACTTCCTTGAAAAACAAGTTGACAATGTGAGTTGCATCACTTTTTTTGGCACATGATATGTAATGTGCTATTTTGGAGAATCTATCAACTACAACAAATATGGCATTGTTACCTTTTTGAGTCTTCGGTAGTCCAAACATGAAATCTATACTGACTGAATGTCACGCCCTATTAGGCAAAGGCTGATATAATATTGTGTTTTGACTTCTTCCCTTAGCATGTCGGAATATCTTACATCTTTCAATATAACTCTCCACATCAGCTTGCATTTTGGCCAAAAATAGTATGCACTCAATTGAGCATTTTTTTTTGCCCAAAATGTTCTGCCAGACTGCCATTATGTTTCTCTTTTGGAAAATTCTCTCACATTGAACATTTAAGAATGCATAATTTGCTTCCCAAGATGTTTACTTTAGATTCCTGCATAATAAGATTTATCCTGCTTAATGCATCAGCCACTCTGTTAGATTGTCCACATGTATGCTCGATATCAAAGGTAAAATTTGTAAAAACTCAAACATTTCTTTGATTCAATTTAGTTTAATTACTAATAAACTGTAAGGTGTGGTTATCAATATACATTATTGATTCTTTAGACATTACATAATGTCTCCACTTCTTCCAAGCTTGGACAAGGGCATAAAAATCTTTGTCATACGAAGAACACTTATTTTTGGCATCATTAAGTTTCTCATTGAAGTAAGCAATTGGCTTACCTTCTTGACTTACAACACCTATAGAAATCACACTAGCATCACATTCCACTTGAAAAAGTTTACCAAAATCAAGTTAGGCTAGAATAGGTTGTTCTACAATATTTTTCTTAACCATCTGAAATCTTCTTTAGTCCATTGGAATTGTTGCTTATTTCTCTTAATTGTTTCCACAACTGGAGTAGAAATTCCACTAAAATTTCTTATAAATTTTCTATAGAAGCTAGCTAGACCATGAAAGCTTCTTAACTCAAAATCATTCCTTGGGGTAGGTCACTCTATTATGGTTTTGACCCTTTCCTTGTCCATCTTCAAACCTTCTTGTGATACAACAAATCCCAAGTAGATCAACTCGGTTTTCATAAAAGTACACTTTTTAAGGTTAATAATTTATGTTTTTGTAGCTCATTCAAAACCATTATGAAATGTCTAACGTGCTCTTTCTTTGAATGATTGTAAACCAAAATATCATCCAAGTAGACAATGACAAATTTATCTACAAAATCATTTAAGTACCTCATTCATGAGTCTCATGAAGGTACTTGGGGCATTTGTTAGCCCAATGGCATCACTAGCCATTCATAAAGCCCCTCATTTGTTTTAAATATCGTTATCCATTCATCACACCATGTATAATTCTCATATGATGATATCCACTTTTTAAATCTATCTAGGATAAATATCGCACCACTTAGACAATCATTTACGCCATTAGTTCAAGGTAGAAAAAACCTATAATTGAGTTAAGATTTTGTTGATGCCTCTTGCATTTGTACACATTCTCCAACTTCTATCCTACTTTGAACTCAACACTATTGGAACAGCACAAGGACTAAAACTTTCTCTTACTAGTTTGTTGTTCAATAATTCTTGTACCTGATTCTTGATTTCTTCATTTTCCTTTGGAGTCATCCTATAAGTTGTCGTGTTCGGCAAATTAACTCTTGGAATGAGATCTATATGATGGCTAATGTATATCATTGGGGTAGTTCATTATGTAAGTTATCCACAACAAATTCACTAAACAAATCTTGAACTTCTATAGGCACACCAATCAACTTTGTGCTAGTAATGACTACTCTTGGCTTACCAATTAATGCAAAACTTAACTCCTCATTTCGAATTTAGTGTAGCAATTCTTTTCCATTTACCATCAACACTTTAGAATTGACCTCCTCAACTGCAATCTCATCCTTTAAAAATTAAGTGTGCGCTTCTTTCCATCTTTTTCAAAAGTAGTAGTGCTACTCCCATCATGAATTGCTTTCCTATCAAACTGCCAAGGCCTACCTAAAAGAACATCAGAGACATCCATTAGCATAACATCACATGTTACTTGATCTTTGTAAATTCCAATCCGAAATTCCACTTGGCACTATTCATTTATTTACCAGTACGTGATATCATTTTTGCTGCCAAAACACCTTATATGGAGTTGGATGTGTTGTCTTCTTTAGGCGGCCTATTTTATCAACCATTTTAGTAGGCACAAGGTTGTCAATACTTACACTATCAATCATTACCTTACAACATTTACATTTAGTCTTGCACGTAGTTATGTGTAATGTCCCCTTTTTATCTGACCTTAGAATAATTAAATGATTAAAATAAAGTTGTCAAAAATAAGTAAATTTAATAACAACTAAATTTTAATTATTTAAAAAGGTCATAAAAATATTAAATTAATTAAATATTGAATAATCCTAAGCTTTTCAAGATTATTCGCATTTAATTAATAAAGTGCTAAACCATGGTTGTTTAATAAAGTGACTTATTTTATGTCAATGGTAAATTATTAGAGGGTCACTTTATTAGCAAGAAAATGGAATAAAAGAAATATTATAAAGTCACTTATGAGAAGTTTAATATTTAAAAAGTGATTTTATAATTTACATTCTGCAAAGTTCCAGGAGGGCTTTATAAGGAGATTTGAGAACTCATAGCATTATCCGGCCTTTGATATTTTCTACCAAAGGACTTTGGAGAGCTTGTGTTTGCAGATTCAACGTGCCCTAAGTCAGAAACCCTTGGGCGAGCCGGTTCTGTGGGCAAAAATCCATTCAGCCTATTGGGTGGATTCTTTCAGAATTCACATTGTGCTAATTTGATAAGTTGGTATAGACTTGATTAAGTTTTGTGAAGATTTGAAGGTTATATGAATTTTGACAGCATGCTACAGTAATCCGTTCATGCAAAAGTGATCTGTATTGCTGCTACAGTGATTTGTACTGTCATGACAGTGATCCATACTGCTGCTACAGTGATTTCTACTGTCGCAACAGTGATCCATACTGCTGCTACAGAACTGGGTTAATTTCAGTTTGAATTCTAGGGTTTTAGGTGAAGTATTGAAGATTTGGAAAAGAGAAATGATATTAGATTGGCATAAAAATTGTCTTGCTGTAGAGAGACTCGGAAATATAACCAAGTCAGTAATTCTTCATCATTTGTTAAGAAGTCATCAATCATTCACACACACACTGCTGTGCATTACTTTTGTCCTACTGGTCATAGAGCTTCTGGATTGTGCCCTTGGTGCTAGGATTTCAAGATTTAAGTTGCAAGTGCTATAAGGGTATCTGAGGGTTGGACTGTGGAAATTCCTTTGTCTATTGGCTGATAAATCATTTCTGCACCTGGCACTGAAGCTGCACATACCATTGAAGAAATTATTGCTATTCAGATTAAGACCTGCTCCAGCATACAATAAGAACAATTTTGCTTTGTATTTCAGACCTTGCAAAACTATTCTGTTAATTTGTCAGGTTATCAGCAATTTCAGTTTGAATATTGCAGCTATTTCAGAAGGTCAGCTATTCCATTACTAAGCTTGCCCTGTTATAATCTTTCTTTCCTGTGCTTGTTTGTGTAATCTCTGCTATCTCAGCAGCTTATGTAAATGAGGAATTTCTGAAGTTCAATTCTATTCACTTGCTATATCATTGTGCTATGTGTTGTATGTTTTAAATGTCCTTGCAATGAGCAACATGAATGAAATCTGAAAACCAAAGAACAATTAGCAAACAGAGAAATATCCTTTCCTTATTATCATTCAAATCAGTAAACTATACATTGCAAACCAACTGTTTGTCATAATACCTTTGTAGCTGTTTGTGTGAATGAAATGCGAAAAATTTTAGTGGCAAACCGAATGGGACATTACATTCTGAACAATGTTTATCTTTGAGCAGACTCTTGAATTTCTTTGTTAGGCTTTAGCAAGATTCTTTTCATGATAATTCTGCACTTTTTTCTTCAACGTGAGCAATATGTGCACTCCTCTCACTTGTTGTAAGATTCTCTGGGCACTCATAATGATAAGATCTATAACCATATTTATTACATTTAAAACATTTTCCCAAAATCTCTGTATTTTTACCTCTTGGGTAAGGTCTTCTACCTCTAAAAAAACCATTACCTCTTGAGGATTGCTCCCAATGATATGAGTTGCTGCCCTCTTCTTTCTGAGCTTGCCACTAACCTCTACCACTTGGTTGTCCTCTTCCTCTAGCTTCCTACCTTTCCCCTTGAATTTAGTGTTTGTTTTCTAGATAGTTTCTCCTCTTCCTTAAGAGCATACTGATATGCTTCTTCAACTGTTCTTGGAGACAAAAGGCTGATTTCGTCTAGAATGTTGAATCTCAAGGCATCGAGCCACCTTCTTAGGATCATCTTCCATATGACCAGCTCTAATGGTCAGCCTATAAAATTCTTCTGTACAATCTTTTATTGACATTTCTCGTCATCTAAGATTTTGTACTTTCTTGAAAAGACTAAGTTGGTAATCTTTAGGCATGAATTTACCTTTTAGCTTAGCAACCATCCTATCCCAGCTCTTGATCTTGGGCTTGCCTTTCTGTCTTCTTTCATCTTGTACTCTATCTCACTAGAGGGATGTGCAACCTTTTAATCTGGTTATTGCAAACTTCACTTTCTTGTCATCATCCACATTTTAGAATTTGAAGTATTTATTCATGGCCCTAATCTAGTCAATCAATTCTTCAACATTCAGGCTGCCTTCATACATAGGTACCTCCAACTTCGGTTTGGAACTTGCTCTCAAAATCGCTCGGACAACTCTTGTTTCAACTCCTATCTCAAGCTCTGCCTCTTCTTCTTGAGGTTCTTCCTCTCTGTCACTGACATCTCCTATGTCAACTTCTCTTCTTTGTGCAAGTTCCATAGGCAACTGGTCTTCCTCAACCCTGTCCTCTTCCACAAACTATGAATGCCATCTCTTGGAAGAGAAAATCATCTCTCGCACCTATAGGAGTTGTTTCATTTTCAGATACCAATAACAGTATAGGACTGAAGAACACCTTTATTTTGATACATAAATTTTAATCTTAATTATGAATTAGACGATTTGCAATCTTCAAACAATGCCTCACTTCTTTTTTTTTGTAAGAATATAGAGAAGCCTTGAAAGACTTCAATCCAAATTCAACAATTTTGTTTTTAATAAGTTTCAAATATAAAACCAAAACCCAGCTAGCATCATTAGCTAGGTCTTAGCTAGGTCATCTAACTTTGACCAAAATTATCCTTCATAAATTTCCAATGCTCTGCGGAGTTTTGGGGATGGGGATGGGGATGGAAGAGGACAATGGGACATGTTTCTGGTACGGGGACCCTTTAGGGCCAAACTTTTAGGGGATGATAAGGGACGGCTATTAAAAAAATTGGGGAGTTTTTATATAGAGAGAAATTTCAAATATGCATATCATAACATTGATAAAGCATTCATCATAGACATTTTAGAAGCTTAATAATAGCATTAGACTTGAATTGAGATTTCACATGTGAATTGATAAGCAAATTAACAAAATTCAAATGCTTTCATAGTCAATATATGGCATACATATAGCGAAAATGCCCAAAGGCTCCAAGTTTCAACCATGAAAATACTAAAATGAAAATACTAAACTACTAAAAGTGAACAATAAACATAGAAGTCCAACTCCATAGTCAGCTGTCAATAATAATCATAATGTCAAGATATAAGTAAAACTAAATATATGGCTGTCATAAACAGCACATGGTAACTTCAAAAGGTACTTCAAGATGTCGTCCCTGATACAAGAACGAGGGTAAAATCACATGTGGCGTGGCCCCATGGAGCATAGTAAATTTGCAAATGATGCAATCTTCATCATCCTGCTTTCATTCAATCTTGAACAAGTAGAGGCAACACATACCAATTTATATTAAAATTATCAACAATTTAAGAAACATATGAGTAAATGTAAAAATAAGAATAAGGCAAAATCTATCTTCGCTAGAAAAGAAAAACCCCGGCCAAGATATCTAAAGCTTAGAAATACTCCAAACTAGGCCCAGACTACTACCTCTTGGTATATGAACCGAGAATCTATATACCACAAACATGCATAAAACAAGTAGACAAATTCCTACATGTGCCAAATTATGCAAATATTGCTCCAAACTAGGCCCAGACTACTACCTCTTGGTATATGAACCGAGAATCTATATACCACAAACATGCATAAAACAAGTAGACAAATTCCTACATGCGCCAAATTATGCAAATATTGCACAACCAAATTTATAAACCCATTCGTAATCATAAGATCAAAATCTCCATTCTGCTTCGATGACACAGGAAGGAATATGCTAGCCTTACAAATTTAATAATCTGCTCCAGTTCCATGGCATAGCAAATATCGAACACCTAATGTCCAACTTGAGTGTAGAATGCATAACAACTAACTGCGATATTTGTTCTCTCTTCCATGGTGCTTGGACTGTAGCCAAAAGAATATACCCCACCAACTGCAGCACCTGAAAGTGAACTTCGCGCATATCCAACATCTCTGGCATAACCACAAGAACTTGTATGACCGTTGTAAATTGCTTCAAAAGCTAGACCAAGCCTCACTAATTGCCCATATGCACTTCCAACATAAAGAGAACCACTGCTAACATTATAATCCAATTGAGCTCTCGAATGGCTCAAGCATGATTCTACATACCTGGGAACATCATCCAGAGAAGAATATGGACGTTCGGATTCAGATATTGCCCCATAAGGATGATTGGCTCCATCAATGTAGTTGTTTACTAGCTCCAGATGTCGAACATAGCCATCCCTACGATAAGGAACAATCGTTGATAAAACCCAAGGGGCTCTCCCTGATTGGCTCTGATACTAGAACTGTTGCAGACCTAATAGAACAAAATCAACAAAATTCAACAAATCTCACAAAATATGGCTTTCATAAATTTAATAAGTGAGAGTTGATACAAGGATGGCTTTTATACATCAACTCGAGCCAATATTTACTTGTTCAAGTCTTCCTTTATTTGAGGAAATCACAACTCCTAAAATTTCTCTAACCTCCTAGGCTTAAGTTAAAACAAATTGATTCGGAAGATTATCAAGAGCTTATAGTAAACAAACTCCTAACTATGAGTCTAGAAATATCTAGAACAAGCATTAATAATAAAACTACAAATATACAAATTATGCCCCTACATCATACTCCTTGGAAGTTGAGATGGAACAGCCAGACAAGGACAAACTTATTAGAAAACTGAAAAAGCTCGTTGGAATTATTTAAATTTGGTCCCCCTACTTGTCGAGGTAAAAACTCCTAGCAAACTATTTGAAAACCAGAGTTCATGTATTCATTGGAAAGCTTAGGTCACGAGCTAATAATACAGTTTAGACCATAACACAAGTAAGGTCCAATAGTCACACTGCCAAACACCTCACCAAAGGGCCTAAAATATACAAAATACAAAAATCTAGAAAAAAAAAAAGATTTTCCAAAATCTTTTCAGATTTGTCCAACATTGCCACTTGAACAAATTGGGAAGTTTTTAGCATCATTTACCCCTCCCTGAGAAGAAATGGACCCCATACTTCTGCACTAGATGGGAAACTTTTGGCAAATTCGGTTCCTAGTGAATCACTTGCACTGAAGCAGAATTGCCCCACCTTCAACACCCAATAGAGTGGAACCTACTGATACTTTATCTCCTTGACCAATGTATAGGACAGTGTCTAGATTTCGTTATGTGCTTCGCAACTGTTCAATCATCTGTAACCTGTCCAACAGTGTTAGAAAGTATGGCTGGAATAATTCTGCATTGAACAATGAATGCAAACCAAGATAGGATAGCAAGTTGCATTCAAATGTGTTATCACCGACCACCTTGGTAATGGTTTATGGACCATGTCACAAAGTTTTGAGCTTCCCACTTATGCCCTAAAGCCTTTTACTTTAAGTTTGCAACTATAGCTGATCAGCCATTTGGGACTAATGAAGGACTAGATGTTAGATGTATATCACATCACTGCTTGTATTTCTCACTGGTTATTTACAAAACCTCGTGAAATTCTTGCTGAACATGTCAAATCTTCTCATCCAATCCAGTAGCCTTATCCAGTTCCTTTTCAGTATGTGGTGATGTCCCATTTACCACAAGTAGTGCTACATAAATGAGTGCCAATGGTTAGTACATAAGGCAGACTTAAAATGTTGTGTCATGGGAAGCTATGGAAAGGTTGATTGTAGGTATGTTAAATGTAGGGAAATTTTTATCCAATGTATGATCCGTAATCTTCTGGAAGATTATACTTGCAAAAATTAACAATCAAAATTAAGTTTTACCAATGTTCCACAAGAACTTGTCACCCCTTTAAAACTGAAGTTTCCAAGAAGGACGCATTTCAGGGACATAGGAATGGGGACAAAGCATCCCATTGCCACCTGCAGATGGGAACATCTTGGCTGCATCCCGCTTTGTATGCAACATGATGTATCTCTACAACGAACATTAGGAGACTCCCCAATGTCCTCGGGACAAGTAGGAGGCACCTAGACATCCCTCAACCATCCTGAGGACATAAGAATGTCCCCAAACCTGCCAAAGTTTCTCTATGTTACGATAACAATTGTCAAAGCTATCAACATACAGACAGCATGAAGACATGTACAAATGGTTGATCTTTGAAGGAAGAAGAAATATAAACACATACAAACACAGTATTTAAGGCAAAATAAACTATTAAAACTTTAAATAACTATAAACATTTTTGTTTACTCAGATGCATGCTCTCTTATCTTCAGGAATTTCCTGATCAAATAGTTCATAACGCATATGTCACAAACACCTCAAGCTTACTAGAGAGTGGGGTAAGGCAATGAGGGTGTGGTGGTGGTAGATGCTATCAAAGATTCATAAATGTTTGTGATTTTTTGCTGACTATTGTAATGAGTTTCTAAAATCGGAGAAGAATATTAAAAAAGAAATCAACAATGTCAATATTCTTGTATCCAACTATGCAGCACTCATCATTTACATTAATCAAATTCCCAACTTCATTGGTAGTTCTCTAAAGGATGAAGGTTTTGTTACAGAGAATAAGGATTTGGCGTTAGAGAAAACATAGGAATTATTGGGAAGACTTATATTTATAAGAATATAATATATTTATTATTGATTAGTTTAGTTAATGAACATATATAGATTAATACTATTCAGATTATATATATATATATATATATCTGTGTGTGTGTGTGTGTGTGTGTGTGTGTAACCACACTAATTTGGTCTACTCTAACTAGAGACCCTATTTTTCCTAAATGTGATCATACTCTCAATTATGTCAATCCAATGATAGATACACTCTAGTGTGCTTGCACTACTCAATCAGGACCTCTTTGTTACCAGTACTTCCAAGACCCTCCCTCTGTATTCTAGGATCTTCCAAGCCCTCCTCTTTCTAGGTAAGGACTTCTTCTAATGCCCCTTCATAAGGTGGCATCCATTAGCGCTTCACTAGGGTAACTATTATGTGAATCTTGCCAATTCTCATCTCCATCTTTCAACTCCTTCTTGGATACCTCCAAGTGCTTTTCTTGTTCACTTGCTGAGCTAGTGTTTCTAGGGGATTCAAAAACTTATCACACCTTTCCCAAACTCAACTTGATCCCTCTAGATTAGGGTTTTTATATCTCCAATACCAATTCCAAGATTTTGATACAATTTGGTCTTTTAGGCCTATTAGGTCTATTAGCCCTATTTCACTAGTAACCGAATTCTGCTTCAGTGTGTGTGTGTGTGCGTGCGTGTGCGTGCGTGCGTGCGTGCGTGTGTGTGCGTGCGTGTGCGTGCGTGCGTGTGTGTACCATAACTATATATATTATATTTATGCCACTATCGTTCCCCCATCTTCCCCAATTTTTTGTCCACTCTCAACCCATCCTGAAACCTGTGCCTATGTCCCCTTATTACCCCATTCCAAAATCCCTAGAACATAGAATTTTATCCATGCTATGCTACTTAATTTCATCAAAATGATAGTGGGATTATTTGAGGTAAAATTAAAGTGCGTGCGCATTCAAATGTGGAGGATGATATAAACATTCATAAACAAAAGTAAATCATCACCATAGAGAGACAAATTTATTTATCTTGGAAACCTCAAGGCAAAGAAACTAATTGGAAGTGGAAAATACAAATATTGTGAGCTTCCTTGGAATGTAGTAACAATTGTGAAAAAATCACCCCATGTGTTTCCTACCTTGTTAGTTCTCTCTAGCATTTACTGATTTCAACCACACAAGTTGTGTACAATAATCATGGGGGGATATTACTGATTTTGAACTTTGAAAGGAGGTAACTCACGTTGTGAGAACAGAATATTAGATTGTTCTTCCAAGTCTTCACTGATCCAATCTGACATTGGGATGTCCTTAAATAGTTAATGAAGGTTCCTCCTTGCGTACTAGAAGGAAGACCCTAAAAGAAATTAGTATAGAAATCATCAAACTGTTCATTTAATCTTCTCAAAAGCCTAATTATGACAAAGCTACCCCTTCCATCAAAGCAGTAATATTGTGATTGCCCCTTCCATTAGACTAGTGCTTCCATAACCATTCCTTAGTGGAAGCACCGATTTCAAAACCACCCATATTGGAACTAATGGTTTTGTAATGTGCTGGTTCCTCTGGGGTGTTCCAAAGCAAAAAACCTTCAAAAGTAAATCATCTTGTTACTGTGTAATCTTTCCTCAAATCCTTGTGAATGTGTGACGACGCTTTGAGTGGTGGTACATTCAAAATATGTGGACAATCATGCAGTCGACAGCCATTGTCTATTAATCCATCTATGGATATTGTACATTTTGCCAATTTGGTGTGCATCAACCACAACAACAACCGCAAATGGTTGAGAAACCAATTACCAATGTCTAACATGAATGTCTTTGGTAGCCAAAATAGATCCATACATTTTCAAAGATCGAGATGGCAAAATCTTTAGAATGAATCCCCTTCTTGAAAGGCATCCAAATAGCCATCTTTTAAAACTTGCCAACTACAACACATGCAGAAGCATGACTATGTCAACTCACAAGAAGACCCAACATGAAACCCATCGAAATAGGGTATCAAGGCTTGCTGGGAATTGGCAAGTCTGTGTACACACCCTACCCTATTTTCAATTCATTTGCTTTATGTTGGCATTTGTTGTACAAGATTTGATTATACAGTAAATATTTCTACAAAACTGCCATTGTCCCAAAGTGTTCAGCCAACAAATTGTACTAAGCTTCTCAAATCATCCTCTGATGCTTCTAAAAAAGAGCATATATGTTGCCCATGTGACACAGGAGTTCATTCTTCAGGTAAAACTAAAGAAGATGTTATCCAACAGCCAATCATTAGTACATGTACCAAATTTCAAGATTTGCGAGATACAAGGGCCATTTTGATGTCTTGAACTCGCTGAACTCTAAAAACATTGTCAACGCTGCAATCAGAGGTTGTTTCAAGCAATCCGCAACTCTATCAGTACTCTCTTTCATGTGTTGAAACTTGAATGAATAGATGGAACTGCAAGTGCCCAAATTTTAATTTCCCTACATTGCAAGTCCACTTATCGCAAAAGATCCAACACAGGAGCCCACATGACATAAAATATAAAAACTATGATGTTCAACCAACATCTCCAAGGTAGGACCCAAATGTAAAACTAAGGACTCCCCGCATATCTTTCATGTTAGCCACATGTCATCACTCAAATATTCCATTCTTCATTTTGCTTAAAATTGCCTTTACTGTTGATAATTATGAGTTCAGCACTTCTGTAGTGGTGAACACATGTTCACTGCAGAAAACTAAATAAACACGAGAAAACTCATTATGCTTACCATACATGGCCAAGATCTACAAGTTCATCTTTACTTTCTTGCCCAGTTAAAGCTATCTTAGATCTGAAAATTCTATATTCAACTCCCAAAAGGATGCACTTCCTAATTATAGCCCTCTTTGATTAATTAGAGGTCCAGATTTTAGCAGTCATTCTCACACAACTATGAAATTCAAAATCTACGACTGATTTTACAGCCTTTGTTGAGCTTCTTGATCCATGCAAGCCTCTGTTAAACCTCTATAATCAGCCACTGTTCTGTGTTCTAGATTTGCTACCCAGTTTGCAAATCCTCACCTTTTCTACCTTGGAAATTTTACACCAATTGAAGATTAAGGGGAAGGAAGTAGTTGTAACTAAAACTAAGGATGTAGTCAACACCAAAAACAAATCGTTCTACGTCTGTTGCATTTATGACCCAAGTGTGTAGGTTTGTTTGCTTTCATATATTAGGTTCATTCTTCAACAGATCATATTTGTTTCCTAAAAACTGCCTGTGATAGCACAGATTTAATTTTATGGTTTAGGAATTGAATAGCAAAATTAAATTTTCTTATTGCCTGTATTTTATTTCTTGCAATTGTTTCAGAAACTCTCTACTCATTTATTTTCCTAAAGCTTTCTAAAAAATCAAAAATCAACAATGGGAAGAATTATTAAAAGACATAGTTTGTCCCACGAGGATCTCCTTATAATGTTTTCCTACAAACCCTCTAAAAGAGCAAAGGTAAGTTCTGAATACTAGGTTTTCCTCAATGGAACTAGTTTCCCGAGAACAAAAATCAATAAATTAGTTAGTTAAATTAAATTAGTTCATTCATTAAAATCGTAAAACTCCAAAACAAACTTTATTTAGCTGCATTTAAAATTGCATCATCTAATTGGCAATACTTATTTAATTGTACTAAGCTAAATAGAAATGACTATTTAGTTTACTATATTTATCTATTTAATAATTGTTAAATTTAATTGGTCGAACTTAAAGTCATTCATTTATTAAAATTAGAAAAACCAAAATAAAAGCCATTGGTTGCATTTAGTTAAAAATAGTTAATTATGTTTGATTAATTTAGCACTTAAAGAGTTTCTGGATTCGACTATGTAAAATTTATTTAGCATCAACATTTGGGATCACACCCCATGATCCATCTTCAAGGTAATAGATTAATTTGGTGATCACATTTAAAACAACAAAGGAACAACAAAAAATTAGCCAAAAAAACATACAAAAACAATTCAAAGTCCAAACAGAAACAATTTAAAAATAAAAGAAATTAACCAATTCACTTAAAAAACAAAAAAGACCATCTTTTGACTTCATCGCATATGTGTCCAAGGTTGAGGCCGGTGGCTCTACCTACTCAAACTTTCATCCTTAAACTCCTACTATCTTAAGAACATATGCACTTAGAAAAATTCATCTGGAAAATGCTCATCAAGAAACCTTCACTCAATCACAAACATTACCTTCTAGCAGATTACAAGGACCCCGTGGCCTATTCAAACAATGCCCCTACACTCAAGATCATTATAGTAGATTTGTTTGGACAAAGTGAAGGAGATCAGATTGTTGATGCAAGACCACATGCCACCATTTCAACTACAAAGATCCTTCCACTAAAGGATGAGGAGTGCTTATGCCACTCAAAGATGTGAGTGAATGGAAAGACACTACATTTCAATATTACAATGGAAGTCAAAAGAACTTGGTATTTGCTGAAATAGTCACCAGGTTGACATTGCGAACAACACCTCAGTTGCATTCATAAGCAATTAGATGGGTGAGTCAAGGTACAGACATTTGTGTCAATTGAAAGTGTCATCTATTTTATCCTATCAAGCCCTTCATAGGTGTAGTAGTATGTGATGTGGCACCCTTGTATGTATGTGATGTTCTGCTGTGACAACTATATGTTTTTACAGGCAACAGGTTGTCTATGAAGCCAAACCTTGAAGTGCCATTGTTAAACTCTACAAAAAAAGAATAGAGTACTAGATGTGGCTCCCACAAGGATAGTATCTCTGAACTTTGTTTACACATGATTGCCCAAAGCCAGATATTTGTCATGATCATGATCAGATTTGATGTAAGACAAAACGTCATAGCTAACAAGTGTTGCAACATTAACTATGACAAAACAACATATGTAGAAGAACTAGGCACTGTCACGATACAAAAATGTGTTCACTTCACCAACAAGTATACTTATGCATTGCCAGGTGAAGCATTCAATTGATCTCATCTTTCATGCACCATTGCCGAATAGGCAATAGTATAGGTGATCAATACTTGTAAATAATGAAGTTAAGTGGTAGATAAAAGGTCTGGTTTAAAAGGGCCACATTTGGCCGAGTGCTTCACCTTGTGGAAGTCCAATTGTAGTACTAGGAAAGATGGAACGTGGAAGCTTTGCATTGAGTAAAGCATCCTCCACAAAATTATTGTTAAGAATAGGTACTCAATCCCTCGAATTGATGACCTCTTGCACCAGCTTAAAGGGATGGCTTTTCATGAAAAACATATAATAAATTGCGCCATTATTAGGTGCTTGTCAAGCTAGTTGATATCTAGAAGTTTGCCTTCCAGCCAGAGAGTGTTTGTTTGAGTGGTCTCTCAAGACCTTTGGTTTGACCAATGCACTTGCCACTTACATGTGGATGATGAAAAATATCCTTAGACCTTTTACAAATTCTTTTGTGCCCATCTACTTCGATGGCATCCTCATTTTCACTAATACATGGGAAGAAGACCTTTACCATGTTCAACCAGTTCTTTCAATGGTATACTAGCATAAGCTATATGCTAATATAGAGAAGCCCTCATTTAGAATGGAGAAAATCCAATACCTTGGCTAAGTCATGAACAAAGATGATGTATGTGTTGATCTGGAGAAGATTTAGGTGATCAAGGATTGGTCCATGCCAAATGCTTGCATAGAATTAAAGATCTTCTTGTGCCTAAAAAACTTCCACAAAAGGTTCGTACTTGGATTTGCTCACATTACACAACCTCTAAAACTATGCACCAAAGGGGGGCTAAAGAAAATTTCATATGGATAGAGGCACAACAATGTGTATTTTCATAGTTAAAGTGGGGGTTGTTTTTGCATTGACTTTTCTTTTGCTTGATCTTCAATAGCCCTTTGAAATTGAGCTTTGCTAATATCCCTTTGGGATTTCTTTCCACATGTATTTGGTGTGTGCTTCTATGGAGAAGCATCCTTACTTTGTTGCTTCCCTATGAACATACTTATACTGTCTCTTTTTAGCCTAACACCTACAAAAGATTATTTCTAACCTTTATGATTGAGATTCTCTTCGATCTTCATCAAATCCTAATAGGTTCCCTAGAGTTTCAACATTCAAAATGCCATCTCTATTTGAATGTAATAGTTAAGGTTCCTACGCTACTTGATAAATTGATGCTTACCTATGTTCTTAATATTAAGCTTTGTAAAAAACTGGATGGAAAGTATTGGTCTAGTCTAGTACTAATTAGTCATTCTTTTGACACAATGTTTGTTATCAAATGTACTTTCTTCATGTGTATCCTCAAGAAAATATTCTTCCCCGATGACCTCCACAAAATCTAAGAGGGAAAATTTAGCTTCATCACCTCATCAAAGTGCAGCTCCCTAGATTCCTCTTTGGCTAGCAAGCTAGCCCCCCAACATTGTTGAACATGGGATTTAGATTTCAAGAGGGTGAATGGGATTTTATCTATATATAAGACATTATTCAAAAAAATTTATTATTCCAATTTTGAAATCCAATCTTCAATAGCTTAAACATCATTTTTTTCCTTCATGATGGCAATATCAAAGTTTACCTAGACCTTGTGTTGGACTAATAGCCACATCTCTAGCAATCAATCTCATGGACTAACCACCACATGGAAAACTTGGAGCTAGCTACCAGCCTAAGGTGACAAGTCAAGTTTGTAATTGTAAGTTTTCATATAGTGACACCTAACAATGGTATCAAAGCCTCAACCCAATTTCGATTCCCTCAAGTTACATCGGAGAAGCTTGTTAGACTAACCACAACACCTGTAGGAATAAATATTGTGGACTACCACCACCCAAGACTAATCCCCTCCATGAGGTGAAGTAATCAAGTTTGGAAGTTTGCTAGTATTTACGAATTTTAGGGTAATGGAAAACCTAGCACCTTGAAAGTAGTTCAACTACCAAATGGCCTTTCTAGAGTAGCTCACTACATATTTGAAGCATTTTGAAACATTCACACAAAATGGCCCGCCACTTCTAATCATTGGCTTTCTAGAGCTGCATCAAGCAACACCTTGATTATATTTGAGGAGTCATGAGCTCATTCTTGGATATAAATTTGTGATCATTTGCATCTAACAACAAAATAATCTAACAAATCTCATCTTCAACCCATGTTTCAAATATCCCAACCATGTTTGATGGTACATATATAAGCAAATAGGTTTTGATACCATTGACCTAAATTGAGCAGCAATTTGATGTATTATAAGCATCAATTTGACAAGATTCCAAATAGTTAATAATTTTGAAATTTCCTTTTATCAGTTTTACCTGTATTATTTTTTGTATCTTTCTAGTTAGTATATTTCAGTGGTATTGTTGCTTGCTTCTGCTAGCCTATTGAAAAATAAAAAAGCAACAAACTAACAAAAAATGCAAAACCAAAACTCCTTGCCAAATCTACCACATGTCAATATGTGGAAGGGAAACAAGGTATCAACATGGCAAACAAAGAAAGTCGAAGATGCCTGGTGAGAATAAAGACCAGACATGCTTTGACATGATTAGGTCTTTAAAGAATGTTAAGTGGTCCTTAAAGATGGGTAACAACAGCTCATTGAGTTGTTCGCTCAGAACCAATGAGGTGAGGAGGCCTATGGCTACTACACCACAAGGGAATGGTACACAGGGAGCCTCTTCATCTGCAGAAATAAAAAAGAAATTGTATGCAAGATGAAGATATGAAAAATCTGTTAGCAATAATAGTCCACCAACACAACTAAGAGGGGGGGGGGGGGGGGGGTGNAAGATGAAGATATGAAAAATCTGTTAGCAATAATAGTCCACCAACACAACTAAGAGGGGGGGGGGGGTGGGGGTGAATTAGTTGTGTGCCAAATAAATTAAACTTTAAACTTTATAAACCAAATACTCAATGCAAATCAGAACACATCAAATGTAACACCATAACACAAGAAATTGTTGTCGAAGAAACCCTGTTAAGGGAAAAAAAACCGGTGGGAATTAGCACCCACAAATAATGCACTGAAAGTATAGTATCCATGTTAGGAGATTTAGCCCTGTTAGGAGCTGATTATTACATACAGTCAAGAGAAACAAGAGGCTCACTGCCCAGGCACACTGCCCAAATGTGAAGTTTAAATCCACCTTCTGGACTCACTGTCTGAAATACAGATATAGGAGTAACAGTAACCAGTGAACTAACTGATAGCAACTTTCTTTGCTTAAACAGTTCCAATGAAGTTCATCACAATCACTACCTGTGCTCTACATCCAGTGCTCTACAGCCAGCAAACTTCACAAATACAAGCTCGCAGCTTTTCCTTTTCACAACCACACTTATCTCATCAAGAAACAACTCTTCTTTATACAAGTTTACAATAAATAATTAGGTCGGTCTGTTAAGACTTCCCCAATGAACAAACAATTATATAGACCTTTGCTAAGATACACACGGTACCTTACACAAGTAAACATCAATTATACTCCAAGATCCGAAATCCACGCTCGCCATCCTCTAAACACGTTACACCACTGTAGTTGGCCACAAACAGATCTTCGCAAGATCACACGCTTCAGCTGACGTCACCAAGAACATAGCAACTCAAAAGTCACAAGCAACATTCTCCAATATGTCTTCTACCACGCCTTAAGCTCGCAAATCATAACTTGTGCTCGCATACAAGTTATCTCTAAAACTCAGAGAAAAACTCTGTCACAATTCTCTGTCGTTGCTCTATACCAAGTCTTCACAAAAACAACTGTAACTTATTCCAATGGTAAGATCGAGCCAAGCAACCTTAGATATAAGATCATTGCTCATCCTTTTATACATCCCCATGCTCGCATGCTCTGAAAACCCGTACAGTGTTCCTACACTTCTGCCAGTCTTCCCTATACTAGTGATAACCGCTCTGTCTAAGACTTTCACTGAAACATATGTTGACATCAATGACGAAACATGAATGTCAACACCCCTCACAAAACCAATTCCAACAAAATCAGCATGGGGAAGATTCGGACATCCTCCATGTATAATACGAGGCAAAGAGTGCAAGCTTCAAAACAGATATTTCTTTCGTGATATTTTTACACAAAAGTCAAAAACAAAAACTAAAAATACAAGTAAAAACTTTCCAAACAGGCCTCACAAAGACCATCAAAGCAGGCTAGGACAGTTCATGGTTCCCTCATTCAATGGGTCCAACAAAACCTTAGCTAGAGATTGAATCCAAAAGCTGAACACTCTCCATTGAGTCCGCTGTATGAGGAGGAGGTGATGAAGTTTGCAATCCTTTACCAAGAAGGAATTGTGCATTTATCGCAGTATCACAGTTTAGTTACTCAAGTTCGCAGCCATGTCACCACCTACAAAGACTTTTGTAGCAGGTTCATCAATAGATTTGAGAGACAAGACAGCGAAGAGCATTTTAGATAATTTGCACTACATCACCACAATTCTGTGGAGACCTATGTGTTTGATTTTCAAAGAATAGCAGTAACAGTTCCTGACATATCATAATGGCTCTTGGTGTTTCGTTTCAAGCAAGGGATGAAAGAAACCCTTAAGAGGCTTATTTAAGACCCTCAAACCCAACTCACTACAAGTTGCAATAAAAAGATCTTTAACATTGGAAACACTACACCTAGCCAATATTTCCAAGGGTCAGCTGATAAGGGAACAGATACAGTTAAGGCATAGCAACAGTAGAGACAGCAGCAAGGAATACCATATAAATATTTTCTGCAAAAGCTAGGGGCAGCCCCCTCTCAATCCAACAGGTGTCACAGAACAGGACACACAACGCACAATACATGACCTGTAATGAATTGCAGAGGAAACAGCTACGCATTTGCTGTAAAGAACTATTGAATCAACACATTGATGCTTGGGAAAAGGACAAGTTCATTAGATTGGGTTATATTCAAGTGATGAGGAAGAGCCCGAATTATGCACAACATCAAATGGTGTGATGAGAATGAGGTCTCACCAATAGGTATAGGAATTGAAGGTATATAGTTACCTGAAGGGGGGAAACAACCAGCTATTATTGCTTCTTTGTCAAGAGCCCTAAAGTTTGTAATCCTTTACCTGGAAGGAATTGTGCATTTATCAGAGTGTCACAGTTTAGTTACTCAAAGGCACAGCCATATCACCACCTACAAAGACTGTTGTAGGAGATTCATCAATAGATTTGAGAGACAAGACAGTGAGGAGGATTTTCGAGAATTCTCACTACAACATCACCACAATTCTGTGGAGACCTATGTGGTTGATTTTCAAAGAATAGCAGTAACAGTACCTGACATCAGAACTGCTCTAAGTTTTTCGTTTCAAGGAAGGGCTGAAAGAACCCCTTAAGAGGCTTAGTGAACACCCTCGAACCCAACTCGCTGCAAATTGCCATAAAAAGATCTTTAACCTTGAAAACCGCTACACCTAGTCAATTTTTCCAAGGGTCGGCTTATAAGGGAACAGAAGCAGATGAGGCATAGCAACAGTAGGGATAGCAGAAAGGAATACCATATAAATATTTTCTGCACAAGCTAGGGGCAGCCCCCTCTCAACCCAACAGGTGCCACAGAACAGGACACACAACGCACAATATATGACCTGTAATGAATTGCAGAGGAAACAGCTATGCATCAGCTGTAAAGAACTATTGAATCCAAAACATTGATGCTTGGGAAAAGGACAAGTTCATTTGATTGGGGTATATTCAAGTGATGAGGAAGAGCCCAAATTATTTACAATAGCACATGGTGTGATGAGGTCTCACCAATATGTACAGGAATTGAAGGTGTATAGTTACCGGAAGGGGGAACAAAACCAGCTATTATTGCTTCTTTGTCAAGAGCCATGAGCTACCACTCTTTCATAGTTAAGGGAAGGATTAAGGACAGCATATCAAGGCACCCATCAATTGGGGTAACCCATAACTTCATTGATCAAAGTGTGATTACACATTTCATCAAAAGCTAAAAGATTTTGCAAGGATTCAAGTATCAGTAGCATATGGTTACTCTTTGGCCTGTAAACAGGTGATCCAATAGTTACATAGAGTGTTAGATGGGCATGCTATATCCCATGACTTTTATGTCATTCCGCTCAGGGGAGCTCACGTGGTTCTGGGTATCCAATGGTTACAGACTTACAGTTATTGGGAAAGGTAACATAAAAGTTTTAAACAACCAAATGATAACACTTTGCTATGTGCACCAAGGAGTAAAGAAGGTTCTCAAGGGGAAAATGGATGCTTCAATACAACAGTATTAACTCATTGACTAGAAAAGCTTTTCAGATGGGATCAAGTTAGTTAAATGGCAACTATCTCCGCGATTAAAGAGTTACCTCTAGGTACCAAGGACTTAAAAGGTTGATGAATTTCCTCCAAACATCAAAATTTTGTCAGATAAAAATATTTCTATGTTTGAGGATATGCCTCTACGACTTCCACAATATAAGGGATTCCAACACACTATTGCGTGGGAACCAAGGACGAGGTCTATTACTGAACTTATTGTCATCCTCGTGCCTTCAAAAATGGGATAGAAAGGACTATTGAGGAGCTGCAGAAATCGGGACACATTAGACCTAGTACAAATCATTTTGCATCCCCAATGGCATTGGTTGAAAAGAAAGAAAGAACGCTGCGGATGTTCATAGATTACAAAGACCTAAATAAACAAATCATCAAGAAAAAATACCCCAAAACTTGTATTGATGAACTGCTTAATGAATTACATGGGGCAGCATATGATGCAAAGATTGATTTGCACTTAGGTTATCATGAAATAAGAGTTAAGGCTAAAGTCTCCTTCAAGATTGTTTTAGGTGTCATTATGGGTGCTTCAAGTTTTTGGTGTTGCATTTTTGGATCGCCATTGATATAGCCACTTTCAAAACAGCAATGAATGAAATTTCCAAGCCTTACTTGCAGAAATTTGAGCTAGTATTCTTTAACAACATTTTGATTATTGTAAGAGATGGGAGGAACGCATGAAACGTAGGACTAATGCTGGCTACACTGCATCAGCAGACCTTCTTCTCCAAAGAAAAGCAAGAGTGAGTTTGGAATGCAGAAAATTCTGTATTTGGATCACATAATCAGCAAGGCCTACTCCATCCAAGAATGATGGATCCAACCGAAGTGTGATCCATCCAAGAATGGCCTACTCCAAGAACATTGACACAAATATGGAGTTCTTGGGTCTTTGTACCTACTACGGGAAATTTATTAGAGGGTTCTCACAGCTAGCTTCAGCCTTGACAAAATTAACTAAATAGAGGCTTTCCCTTGGGCCATAGAGGCACAAGCATCATTTTGAACGTTTGAAGAAGGTAATGTGCATTGGGACCAGTCTTGCCATACCTGATTTGGCACTACCTTTTGTGTTAGAGTGGGATGCTTCAAGAGATGGATTATTGGCTTTTCAGTTTTCTTAATGCAAAAAGGCTGATCTATATCATTCAAAAATAAAAAATAATAGACATTGAATGAAATTTCCCTATAAAAGATAAGGAGATGTTGGCAGTTAAGCATGCACTAGCTAAATTCAGGCAACCCTTAGTTTGTGGATGTTTTGTAATTCACATGGACCAGAACAGCTTGAGATTTTACTTATCACAGCATGATCTCAATGATAGGAAGCAAAAAAGGGTCAGTATCTTACAAACCCAATATAATGACACTGAGAATGTCAAAAGAATGAATAGTAGAGTTGTGGAAGCCATCTCCCAAATGCCTATATGATTGGCTATTCCTTCAGAAGAATTTGATAGAAAGGAGGAGTTGTTGAATGTGTATGCCAAGGACCCACTAGCTACAAGATTGATTGAAGGTACAATTGTTGTTTTAGAAAAGGATGTCAGATGCCAAGTGAAGAATGACATTATTCTCAACAGGGACAAAAACTTGTATAGCTACGATTTAAGCTAAAGCAAAAAACTATTGCAGCATTTCATGATTCTCTACTTACTGGTCATAATGAATATTTCAAGACTTACAAACAAGTTCATAATAGATATTATTGGAAGGGTCTAAAAGAGGATGCATCAGAATATGTATGGGAGTATGGAGTGTACCAAACAATGAAACATGAGACCACATACCCTACAAGGTCTGCTTCAGCCCCTTCCCATTCCTCAACAAAAGTGGGAGTATCAAGTGTCCTCATCTATTCTAACAAGTTGAGGAAGATTAATGTCAAGATGTGTTGATTGATTAAGTGAATCCACTTTAACAGAGCACTTAAATTTTGACTACACATTTAGGCACCTTAAAAACTGTCTAAACTAGTTTGTGAATGCTTGAGAACCTATTCTCAATCATCATTCTCTTTAAGCACACATTCAGGGATAGCAAGATTACAAGCAAGCCAATATACAAAGACATGAACAAAGTGACATAAAACACTCGGAACATTATCTAATTACCAATTTTAAGATTTACATTTTTGTTGGAAACCCTATGCCTGTAAAAGCAATTGATGACCATAATAGAGAATTTCAACCAACCCATTAAGGATAGAACCTAATCAACTATTTGAAAAAATTCACCCCACCCTTCCTAGTGGTGCCCCAACTATGGAACATGAGAAATCATCTATGGGACACGAGGAGTCGGATGTGGAATGTGATGCATCATGTGTGGGAAAATGAGAAGCCACGAATGGGTTTTTATCACAGTTTATACCCTTTGTATTGTAATACTACTTAGTGGCTTTATGTAGTGATGTGCCTACAAATACCTGCTCCAATATGTAGTACCAGTACAACAATATGGTACAAGTAGCACCAGTTAGTGCTAAAAAAACAAGGACAGGAGAAATTGTATTGTAAAATGTAAACAATTAAGTTAGTACAATAAGTAAGTGCCATTGTTACTGAATTTTGTTTTTTCCACTTTATGAATTTTCCAAAATAAATAATTATGTTATAATAAGAGAGTGTCATTATTTTCTATCTATCACATGATTCTGTTATATTGCTTATCCTGCATATAGATTTATTAGTATCGTTTCTCTTATGAATCACTATCTCTGATTAGAATATAGAGAAACAGCGGCTTTGTGTGGGAAAAAGCACTCAAGTTCGGCAGAAGATTATCTTTTCACTCTATACAGATGCAATAAGCAAAAAAAACTGAATATAATACTAAATACTGGCATTGCGTAAACAGAATAAAGAGAAACTACTGTTTGTGTAATCTGAGTAATAAATAAATCCGCTCATTACTGCCTACATACAATTGCAAGAGCGGGGCTCTATCGATTTAGTTATATCTTCATATCTGGCCAAATGAAGCAGGCAACAAATCAGTATGTCCTGCCATAAGTCGATGCTGAGGTAGGATATACTACGAGGAATCGGGCAAGAGACCTCTCACATAAAGGATACGTCAAGTAACAACCATAATGAAAAAGAGAAGTTTCGACTTAGATCAGCAAATATTGATCTCAAACGTGTACGTTAAAAATTTACTACATAGTTTTCTCCAAAAAGCCCAAAAATTCAATAAAACATGGAATTAGTTAAATAGATGAATAATTCAAATGGGGACGAGACTGGTACCTCTGTTGCACAGGTGGTATGCCCTCCTTTTCTTCGACTCGCTCCTTAATCCTCTCAATGCTATCAGTTGGCTCGATGTCAATCTCAATCTCCTTTCCTGTGAGAGTTTTCACTTTTATCATTGTCCCTCCACGCATCCTCCCCAACATCTCCGCATGAAGAATACCGGTGCAACTTCTCCTCCACTTGATTGTAGCACACTGCTCTCCCTCCATCTGCTGCACCTGTCCCTTGACATGCTCAATATCAATGGCACTGCTCTCCGCTTGCAGGCTTATGGTCTTCCCACTCAAAGTCTTTAAAAAAATCTGCATCCTTCCCTTGTTTACCACAAAACCCTTGAAGCAGAAGCAAAAGCAGCCCACTCCAGCCAAACACCGTCTGTTTCCGGCGAGAGGCGTAGAAAATGTCGGCTACTAGTGGACCTCCCCTTCCTTTCTTCTAGCGGGTGAGCAAGACTAGTGATTCATTGGCCTATATTTTTCCATACAACTAACCCGCTTGAGTCGCACGAATAAGTGAGGTATTCACTTCAATCTCGACCCTCTCTGCATAAGATTAGGCAGCCAGAAATGTAGAGTTAGTGGGAATGGAATAGCATTACTAGCATTTAGGCCCCGTTTGTTTGGCGGAATTGGAATTGAGTCAAAACCTTATTATCACAAAATCAGGTTTTGAAATCCCGGTTTTGCATCTTGGGGAATTGGAATTTGACTCAAAACCTTATTATCGCAAA
>MU227639.1:3586328-3596450 GCA_018584345.1 Thuja plicata
GAAGGAAAATCAAGCGTGAAAAAAAAATCTTATTTCAAACCCTTCGCCCGAAGAGGGGTCTTCGAGTGAAGGGGGTTAAGGCATTCGCGTGAACACGCTTACGTGTGGGTGTTCGTGCAAAGACCCCCCTTCGCGCTAACTACCTTATGCAGGGGTCTTCATGCGAAGACCCTTTTGGCCAGATTTCCAATAAATTTTCGGCGATAACAGTCATTTTCACAAAACTTTTTACTATGCTCGTGGACCCCAGGTGTTAGATCGAACCCATGTATATGTTATGTCAAATGATGTCCTTAATATATTTAAATGTTATGTATATGTTCTAGATGTTTCCAATGTTATGTAGAAATGTTATACATGTATAGTTAGATGTTAAAATGTTATCATATGACCTTTAAAGATACCTAGGGCCTCCTAAGACATCTAGGACCCCTTAGTAGGACCTTTTATGACATAAGATTCCTTAACAACACCCATTATAACATAAAATCCCTTAAGAACCCTTTGCAGGATCTATTATGACATAATACCCCTTAAGATGACCTATTATAACATAAGACCCCTTAGTAGAACCTATTATGACATAAGACCACTTAAGATGGCCTATTACAACATAAGACCCCTTAAGACACCTTAAGACACCTAGGACCCCTTAATAAGGCCTACTATGACATAATAGGGTTTATTGTGAAATAATAGGACCAATTTTGACATAATAGGGCCTATTATGACATAAGATCACTTAAGATGACCTATTACAACATAAGACCCCTTAAAGAGTCTTGTTATGACATAAAACCCCTTAAGAACCCTTAACAGGACCTATTATGACTTAATAGAACCTATTATGATATAATAGGACTTATTATGACATAAGACCCTTAGTAGGGCCTACTATGACATAGTAGGGTCTATTATGACATAATAGGACCTATTATGACACAAGACCACTTAAGATTACTTATTACAACATTAGACC
Source organism: Thuja plicata (assembly GCA_018584345.1). NCBI lineage: Eukaryota > Viridiplantae > Streptophyta > Pinopsida > Cupressales > Cupressaceae > Thuja > Thuja plicata. Next base: position 3,587,308 of record MU227639.1, read on the forward strand.
CCTTGAGAGTCCCTATCATGACATAAGACCACTTAAGATGACCTATTACAATATAAGACCCCTTAAGAGTCCCTGTTATAACATAAGACCTCTTAAGACACCTAGGGACGCTTAAGACACCTATGGACCCTTAAGACACCTAGGACCCCATAGTAGGGCCTACTATGACATAATTGGGTCTATTATGACATAAGACCCCAAAATAGGGCCTATTATGATATAATAGGACCTATTTTGACATAATAGGACCTATTATGACATAATACCACTTAAGATGGCCCATTGCAACATAAGACCCCTTAAAAAGTCCCTATTATGACATAAAACCCCTTAAGAACCCTTAGCGGGGCCTATTATGACTTAATAGAACCTATCATGACATAAGACCCCTTAAGATGACCTATTATAATATAAGACCCCTTAATAGGACCTATTATGACATAAGACCCCTTAATATGACTTTTATGACATAAGACCCCTTTCTATGACCTATTATGACATTATACTAGGCTTAGTAGGACTTATATATTATGACATTATAACCCTTAAGAGGACCTATTATTCAACATAATTCCCCTTAATAGGACTTCTAGTTAGATGTTTAAATGAACTATATAGATGTACGTCAAGTTAGATGTTTAGATGTTTAAATTTATATATGATATGTTTAAATGGTATGTATAGTTAGATCTTTAAAAAAAATGTACTCTCTCTCTCTCTCTCTCTCTCTCTCTCTCTCTCTCTCTCTCTCTCTCTCTCTCTCTCTCTCTCTCTCTCTCTCTCTCTCTCTCTCTCTCTCATTTAGAATTATACACGTATAATTTTAGATTTTAATATTAGTTACCATTTTACATTCACTTGTAATGTACTTGTACTTAATATTTAACATTTAACACATGTTACCCCTAGATGGCCACACATGATAGAGATGATGTGCCTTAGGGTGATGCACTTGAGGATCAGGCACCTGATGTTGGTGCAAACCTTGTTCTACCTCGCATTCTAGATATTGTGACCATATTTTAGATTGCTCGCACAAAGATGGACCAACTTTGAGAGTCCATCAGAGATATATGTACTACTATACTAAGGAGTCTTAAGGATTTGACAGTTAGGTTGAGATCTCATTCTTCATTTACACCATAGGTTATTGAGACAATTTTTTGAGAGTTGAGAGCTGAGGTCTCAGGCGATGTATCCTTGGAGACGGTCCAGAATCATGTCGCTAAGGAGATTATCAAATAAGAGGTCTTCCTGCATTATGATGGGAAGGCCAAGGTGAGGGGATATCAGGTTACACAATGTGTCATTCCTTAGATAGCTTGCATGATATACCCTCGATTCCTTGCAGCACATGGTCGTTATCCTAATAATGACGAGATTCCATTATATTTTGCCCAACAATTATATGTTGAGATCCATTTGGGTCTCAACGTCAACTATCTAGATCTTCTTGGATATTTTGGTTAGGGGCACGACAAATTTGTTGATCGTGATTAGTATCATAGGGTTGATCAAGTTGTACCTTCTCACAGATAGTTGGTTGGGCAAAGGACTATGGTAGTGGCACTAGCGATGGCTGCTACCGTCGATAGAGTTATCATTGCTTCCCAAAGGGAAGTAGTTGATAGGATAGGGTAGATTGCATATGTTGCCACCACCATTACTTCTGACACACTTGACAGATATATTTTGACTAAATCGAGTTGATCAATATCATTTGTTGAGGCATCATCTAGTATTGTAGGATCAAGCGATGAGACATATAGAGTTGTAGATCTTCCTACGCGAAACGAGATACGAGCACTTTGTGGACAGTAGAGTCACTTCTATTTGGCACTTTATTTTTTGGAGGATTTGTTGTAGTCATATTCCTATATTGAAGACTTGTAGAGGATACTGATACAATCTATCAGAGATGTCATTAGAGTTAAACATGGCCCTGCAGTTCCACAAACCCAGGATATGTCATCGAGTCGTACACAACATAGTTCATAGCACTCTATGTAGCACTTTGCAGTCACATATCACTTCACAGTTTCCAAGGCAGGGATACGAGATGGAGATCTCTGCATCACAACTGAGGGCCTAGACACATTTGAGGAGCAACTGCGAGGGTTGAGTCAGGTTGACATTGGCACTGATATATGATCCTATATGGATACGCTATTGCATCTAGGTTCTGACTCTACACCACTCCCCTTTTAGCTAAACACCCCCTACACTCATTACTAGAGAGGTTTGGGACCGGAGATGGTGCAGTTGATGCAACTTCTATCGATGATATGCTGGTGCGCGCTGATGATTCTCCTGCTCTTGAGACCCAGGTATTTAATTTGATTTCTTTTTAGCATCAATGTACACTTATTCAATTTTTAGTTTATAGAAAAAAATTAATTGTAGTCACGTGTACTGATGTCTGTAGATGTATAATATTTTGTAGGCACAGTTAGTAGAGCATATTACCTCCAGTGTGTGCTCATAGCGTGTTCACAGGAGAGATTTAGTGGATGCGACACCTACTAGTGGTCACATAAGTTTTAAATATACTTTTAAATGTGTGTGTACATGTAAGTGTATTTATATATTTTAAATACTTAACATAATTATATATGTGTATATAACCAATTGTTGTACTAAAGTTGTAGGGTTCAGTTGTTGCTTCATAGCTAGAGGATGCTCATGACACTCAGTCAAAGGGTCGTTATGTTTGTATGCGTCTGGATGACTCCCTAGTTTAGGACATGTTGCATATCTTTGGTTTGAGACTTATTATACATTTCATTATTATATGTTTAATATTTATGTGTTACATTTATGATTTGACATATATCTAGATTTGTATATAGTTTGGACGTGTGCATAGATGATTTATGTGTTTATAGTTGACATCTAGATTATTTATGTGTTACATTTATGATTTGACATTATATAGATTTATGATTGGCATCTGGATGATTTATACATGTGTTTATGTTTGATGTATAGATAGATGTACATGTTTATCTATACATGTTTATGATTTGATTAGATTATTATACATAGATGCTTTGATTTGATTATATTATCATACATAGATGATTTGAATACATAGACATCTTTAATCTTAACACCTATTTGACATCAATTTAATACAAGAAATAATCTTAACAAAAATATTTAATTTCTTAACACATATTTGACATCAATTGAATACAAGCAATTATCAAGTAACATATATAATATTCATGTATAATCTTAATAATATTTAATCTTAACACCTATTTGACATCAACAGATATAATCAAGTATATCAAGTAACATATATAATACAAGCAATAATCAAGTAATTTAATCAAGTAGCATATAGATTGTTCAAAGTAATTGTTATACACTAAATTTTGCACCCTATTCAAGCTCTCATAGTCTTGATAATATAGTATAACATGGGAATCACTTCAAGGTTGTGGGACCTTTGCTAACTGAAGTGAAGCCTCCAAATTCTAGGTCGGTTCCTTTTGGATAATCACCTTATTTGCTCTTTTAACATGAAAAGTAAACTTAGAGGGGAAAGGGATAAAAGGAATGCTTGAAAGGGAAATAAATAAAAGAAAATTATCCTACTAGGTGATACACCGAAGGTAACTTGAAACATAATATAATGAGCAAACTAGCATGAAGATTCTCATATCTAATAGAACACAATCTTTCTGAATACGCTTGCATAGGTATTTCACAGAGAGGTCTGAAATGGAAACAGGCTATTCAAGGAAAGAGAAGATTTCACAAACAATAGAATTCCTAACGGAATAGATACAGACTGTGACCTCCAAGAAAACATTCACTCCAACAAATAGGCACGGGAATGAGACAAGATAACCAGGGATGAACAAAATCTACAATATTATTTAAATCAAATCATACATAGTAGTACACAAAGATACTGAAAGAAAAGAAGGCTCGGGAACTCTGAAATTTCTCTAAATAAAGTCACTCTATTATACTTTAGTAAGAGAAATACAGACAAGGAAGAACTTGAGGGCAGAGAAAATGCCAGAGAAAGCTCAACATAATCTGGAATTCAATGAAAGATTACAACAAGGTGAAAACCTGAGGGTAGAGAAAATGCCACAGAAAATCTTACACCAGCTAGAAAACTTGTTGGTAAAAAGATTGTTCTTTTTCTCTTTAACTCTAAAATACCCAAATCTCAAAGAAACAATAGAATACAACAGTTGGGAAATGTAACTGAATAACTAATTTCCCTCTGAATTTGAAGGTATAGCTCCCTTAAGTGATTAATCTTCAATGAATTTTGTTCTCTCCTAATCTAAAGGGGTTTGTTCTTAACCTGGGAACATAAGGGGCAATCCAAACTAGGCCTAGACAGGAACTAGTTCAGGCGAGTAGATCTGATTTTCTATCTAGCCAAACCTCGAGACTTTATAAATCATATAAGATCCTAAAATTGGCAATGCAAGCACTAATAATCAAGATGCAAATACAAAACTAAAGATCAATGATTACCCAGTGATGATGAATCAATCTATTTCAAAAGAACATTTCTCAGAATCTATGGACGACACCCAGATTTCCCCTTAATTAACCATATCAAATCATAATACGGAACTTTAGTTCAATCTTGAACTGTAAATCCAATTTAAAGAAATGTTCAAATTGACATAAAGATAAATGCAATGGAGCAGTTAAATTATTGGCATACAAACATAAACAAATTTGACTAAGCAAAAATGAATTTCTTCACACCAAAATTTAGCCAACCCTTGATTGATTTTCAAAATAGTACATATAGATTTTTTAGAGTTTGACCGTTACAAAAAGAGGTAACCAAAACGGTTCAACTTCCCTAACCAAAAATGATAAACTAATGTTTATCTGTTACAAACTCTATCAAAATTAGTACAAGAGGGAATATTTATGTTTTCATTTTCTTCCCCTTATCTATTTTTGCCCTATAGGATGTAACAGCTGTGATAACCAGAAGTAGCTCTTCATGTCTATTGATATGGACATTAGTATATTTGATGAGCCACCTGGAATGATCTTTGGTCAGGTTCTTAACTGTATCTACCCGATCCTTCAACTCTTCCATAGCTTTATAGATGCACCCACTCAACTGTTGGAGTTCTGGCACCTTATCCAGGTGAGAAGAAGACTGTTCTGCCAGCTTATCCACATAGTCGTTGAAGGATTTTTGCATGTTTTTCACTCTGATCATTTATTTCCCTTCACCGCTTGTCTGTGACTCTGTGTGAAGACCCTGGAGGAGTTCAAAATCCTTGTTCTGTTCCTCTTTGATTTTAACATTTGTCTGTTGCAGCCCTGCTTCAGCTTGAATGATCATTTCATTCTTAAACTCCAGGCTTTGAAGTCATTCGATCAAAGGCTCATCTCCTTTCTGCAAGATCTTGGCTTTTAGTGCCTCCTTTGTCTTTATTTTAACTGCTACATGCAGCATGACTATGCATTCCTGACACTTTATCCTCTCTGATGTGAGAGTCTACAAATTCTTTTCAATGTAGTTTCTCTCTTTCTCCAACTTCAGTAGAGTGTCACCCAGCTACTCAATAACTACCAGCCCTTCAGATTTGAGCCTCTCGATCCATCATTTACCAATATACCCAAAATGTATGTCTTCCTGCAACTTGGCTATGATAGCTTGATTCTCTGCAGCATTATGGTCAAAAGTTGTTTGGGCGCTCGGAATGTTGGCAACTAGAGTAATTAACTATCTGATAAAGTTAGTTAGTTCAGCGACCTCTGCTTTAAGTTGGACTTTAGCAGTCTTGAGTTCTTCAAGCTCTTCTTCAATTACAATGTTGGTGGATTTACACCAATCCACTTTAGTATCATGGCGATCCAGTCCCATATCAAATGACTGTAGCTCGAAATCAGTAGTGGTCAAATCCTCAATCCTGCCTTCTTTTGTGGGCTTCGCTACCTCCATGGTGAAGTGACATGTTTCTGGGTCTCGGCCTAATGTAGATAGAGTCTTTGATTTCTTCACCTTGCTCATGGTAGCACTGGACTATAGGGCTTGTGAGAGAGTATCCTTGCTGGGAGCTCCTTCTTATATCCTCTTCCTCTTGCGCTCTAAAGTGTTCTCTATCCAAGATTTTATGCTAGTGACTTTGGTGGCAGAGACCAATTCTTATATGAATAGCTTCCTGATGACTGGAGGGGTAGCTTTAGGCCTAGAAGCAAATGGATTCACTGAGGTAGGGAAGGAGGAAACCAATTTAATAACTTGAGCAACCTTTTGTTGCTTTCTAGCCTCTTCATCTTATTTTGTGGCTGCAGTGCTAGAACTATCTTCACTCACTTCCACTATGACACAAGACCCTCGCCTTGGAGTATCTTGGGTCGAGGTATCACCTTGTGTGCCCATAGTACTGACTTTGGTTGGTTGCTTTGTTTCTATACTCTTGACAGGCTCAGTCGTAGACTTTACTAGTTTTGTGGAGACCCCTTCTTATGTGGAACCAATGATAGGGGCTGAGCCATCTCCACATGTCTTGTCCAATGGAATCATCTTTTTAGGAGGCTCATCACCTCCACCCGCTGGTTGAGTTAGATCCTTGGCTACAGTCAGGATAGTTGTCGAAGATGGTGCAGGAGTACTCCCGGTCTCTTTTGCTGGAGTTTATCAAGACGGAGGCCTCCTTTCCAACCTCTTCCTCCTGCCTGCCGTCCATTCAACCCATTGCTCTGTCCTTCTGTAAATCCCACCCATCAAAGTCTCCAAGTCATCAATAGCTTGACCTAGCATGGGTTCATAGCTTATAGGAAGGGGCTTAATCTTCTCTATGTATGTATCATCATACATGTGTTGGTCGTCATCTTCTATGCCTTCAACTGCAATCTTAACTTTGAACCTTTTAACTTGTTCAATAGTTAATCTTGCATAGAACCGATCCCTACTTTCTAGATCATCTTTACAGTTGGCCCAATAATCTTCTATGTCATCAATATGATGAATATAATGACCCATTTGTAAGTAATCTTGGGCATAGTTCACTAAATCATACTGTGGCCTCAGAACATCATGTGTTTCGAGTTGAAACTTATTTGAGAATGCTTTCAAAACATTCTTAGCATCGGACTGGGATGCACAACTGTAGGCTCCAATAGTCATCGGGAAATTGTAGCCTTTCTTTTGAGCACCTGCACAAATCAAGTTCACCTGGACTGCTTGTCTCATCACTTCAACCAGCACGATCATGTCGTTGGGATACCTGGGCAGCTTCAGAGGGAAATCGTCGAATCCTACAAGACGAATGTATGATAAATTTGCAAACTAGATAAAATAAGCTCCAAATTGACTGATGAATGCCATGGCTTCTAGATAAAATCTCCTTTCTAGGCAACCTTGTAACTCCCTGCACAGTCTCATTGTAAATGCATCATTAACTTTGAGATATTCATTATAAATATTATGCAATTGCAAATAGGGGAAGAAATCATAACTCTTAACATCTTCCAGGAACTCTTCTAGCCTAGGAAGTCCTGGCCAAAGTTGAATTATGGCTAAGATATATAGCAAAACTGAGGACATATAGAACTCGTTCTGATGCTTATCTCTATTTAGGGCATTTGAGAGGTTTTCGCTTACCATATGATCCCAATCAATGAAATTATGTTGAGATCAAATCACCTGAACCAGGAAGAAATGGTGCTCAATGAAGTTAAGTGCATCGCTCTCACCTCTTATCTTGTGGAGCAATACCAAGATATCCACAATTTCTGGCTTCAGGTTTGTGTCATATAGTGTTTTGGGCAACTTGCCCTTGGTGCTCCTCAACTCCTGGAACCATGTCTTCATTATCTCCTTCTTCCACGTAGCCTTCTTCACTCCGTATTCAGTAACCGCCCTACTGTATGTAATCTCTGAGTATTCAGCTTGCTTCAGAATATGGAGGGAATTCTGGACAGAGTCACGGTCAATATATAGTAGCACCGTATCATCGGGAAAGAGAATTTTCGTAGTGTCTAGATTATAACAAGCTATGGAGCTTGAATTGCAACAGGGAAGCCAGTGCCTTCAACCAAACCGCTCTCCTTTAGCTTCTCAGTAATGGGATGTATCCTCTCAGCATTTAGCTGATGACATTAATTTTTCCATTAGTACACTCAGTGAAAAACATTGACAGAGATCATCGGTACAAGCATTACCGGCGGACTACAAGCATTACCGGTGAACAATAAGCATACCCGACAGAACACAAAGGTCACGAGAAAATGCTAAGTATGGAATTGACCGACGAACACTGACAAGTGTTGCACTGACAAAGAGAACAGGACATCACCGACGGGTCAATAACATAATGTTGAGATCATCACTGATGACACAGTTTTGAGAACAAAACTGACGGAACTGAAAAGGCATACCCGACGACCAGTTCAAGAAAAGAACACCAACGACAAAGAAAACCGACCATCAGAACTGACAGTCAGTTAGAGAACCCGCAAATAGTGGATCTGAGTTTTACATGTCAGATAAAGCAATGTAATTCTATTTATAGAGTTTTAATTTGTTTTAAATCATAACTTGAGGGTCAAGAAAGCTTTATGTAAATGTTTTAAAGCATCCTAATGGATCTAAAACATATCTAACTAAAGATCAAGGTCAAGTTGTAAACCTTGGATCTAGAGTTAACTTGTGAAGCATGAATCAAGAATTGAGCCAAAATCTAGTATAAATAGATGTTCAAATCAATTGTGAGTTATGAATTCATTGTTTTTGATAGCCACGACGAGAATCTAAGGAGCAGAAGGTAGAATTCATGCAAAGTTCAGAAATAGATCATATCAGTTGTCAAGAACACACAGAAGTTACCGACGAGCAGACAAAGGTATTATTCAATCATGGAAGGATGATTAATCATACATAAGAAGCTTTATTGGATCTGTTATCAGCAATTAGAGATTGCATACATCATCGGATCAAAGACTTATGTAGTTGCATTCTAACAAGTACATCACATCTAAAATCCTTTTGTAAAAGGTGGACTTAACTGTTCTTTACAAATCTCTTAACAGAGTGCACACTTAACAGTGTTGCTAAAGCTTCAAACGAAGTAGATCTTAATAGGTCTCCACTATAATACTCCTAACAGGGTAGGTCATTAGAAGTGACCAATTGT
>MU227639.1:3603962-3622353 GCA_018584345.1 Thuja plicata
TAGTTTTTACTTCCTAACAGGAGTTTTCTGCGATATCATATCTTGTGTCATGTGTTATCTATTTTCATGAATGTTTCTTTTATGGTTACATATTAAAGAACTTATGATATGATTGCATATACATAAATAATGATGAATAGTTAGATAAGATAATCTACAAACTGATGATTAAGGGTTAATGGGCTAACCAAGAAAAGTTTTAGAGGTACTGACTCAACCCTCCCCTCTTAGTACATCATTCCAATATAATTCCAACATTAGCCTGCTGTGAAAACTCTACATATGAAAGAATCTCAATGAGGTATCTGTGATTTTATGCCAGTCATAAGTAATGTCGTTCATCCCATCAAACCCCATAAATTTGGCTGCCATGCTTCAATAAATTTGAATCAGAACTTAGGAATCTATCAAAGGAAAAATAGTAACTCTTTACAATTCATCAAACAAATAGTAACTCTCATTTGAAACACTTCACTGATTTTATAACTTCTAACTTCTTACCGTTAACATCCAACTTCCCACGCCACATGAATGAAAAGATTTAAGCATTAATGAAAAATTATGTTATGAAGCAAAACAACTTTATTTGAACTAATTACTTTACCTCTATGGGCCATTTAAGAAACATCTTTTCACTTTATATAATTGTAATGGTAACTTTTTGGAGGCACCGGATAATTACTTTTTCGCTTCTCCTTTGGGCGGAGAAACACTATTGGAGCACTCCTTATTCAGAAATTCACCACAGAAGAATTATGACTTGTGACAATATTAACATGGCACGTTATGATTTCATCTACCTTCTTTATACCTAGAATCCCCTTGTAGGTTGATTTTCTTTACAAATCTTGCATATGACAGTCTGGCGAAAAATGCATCTTACAGGTTAAAACCCACCTATTGGAGTAGTGGAGAAGCCACTTCCTGCTTTTTCGTCGATAACTTTTTACTCTGATTTCTCATTATTGGATCACCTTGTTGGCCTATAGGGATTTATTCTAAATGCCATAGTCTTTCTATCCTCAATCATTTGTCTTCCACTTCCATTGACCATTGAGACTTTAAGAATTGTTGACTGCAGAAAAAGGCACTTTGTAGGTGATTATCCGCCAGGGAGAAGCCCGAAACTGATTTTTTGCCAATAAGAAAAGATGAAGTATTGAAGCTAAAGATTTCATAATCACACAAGATCAATGTTATAAACCTTTGAATCATGACCTTTATCAGATTTGGGAGCTTAACATACCCAATTTGACGTGATCCCGGGTAACAACCCACGACTTAAAGGAGCAGGCAATTCAGGAAAATATGATAAAGGTTTCCCTAGCCTAAAGGGAAAAAATAGACTTAGACTCATGACTTGCACGATGTTTTCAAGACCATTACTACACACCAAACATCCATTTTTCTCTAAATGTATGCAGAACAAAAATGTGGCAACAACTGGCTTTGTTTGGGGAGTTGGACATTCACATGTCCAAGCAAGGAACTCAAGTCTCTGGTTTCGCAAAGCTCAATAAAAAGGTGGCTCACAACAAAACTAAATCAAAACACAGAAAGAAAATAGGGAAAGGAAAACTAACTAAGGAAAACAAAAACAAGAACTAAACGTAACTATAATACAATACAGGGGTTACTTGTTTCAGATTCAGGTCTGGTATAGCTTCAAGTCCTGACCATTGTATGTCAGGGGAAGTGGTTCACCATCTGGATAAGCCAATTTAAAGGAATTCTTCTCAAACACCTAATGGATCTTGAAAGGCCCTTTCCATAGTGTTTCAAAATTTCCATGCATACCTTTTGGTGCTCTTTGTTTGTCCCATAGCAGTACCATATCTCCTTCCATAAATTTCCGAGGCGTGCTCCTTTTGTCAAACAAATTCTTCACACACATTTGATGTTGTATGATGTGATCTACCATCTTCTCTCTTTCCTCTTCAAGCTTGTTTAAATATAGGATCCTCTTTTCTAAACCATCTTTATATATGCCATCCTCTACTACTGTCCTTAATTTGCAAGTTTCCAATTCCAGCGGCAATGGAAGACTAGCCTCAATTCCATAGACCAACTCAAAGGGGGAAACACCAATAGATCTTTTGGAGGTCACCCTATCCACACATAGTGCTTCATGGATTTTCTTATGCTAGGTTCTTTGATTATCTGCCACAAGTTTCTTCATGATGTTTACCAAGTTCTTATTGCTAGATTTTGCCTGACCATTTCCTTATGGGAAATAGTCAGATGAGTGACTGACCATAATGCCATACTTATAACAAAATTCATTAATTTCACAAGATTAAAAATATGTGGCATTATCCATTACCAACTTGATAGGTACCCCAAACCTTACCAGGATGTTTTCTTTAATAAACTCATACTACTTCAGATGTAGTTTTCTTAGTTGCTTTTGCCTCCACCCATTTTGTGAAGTAGTCTCATATAGTGATTATATAGGTATGTCCTACACTGGATTTGGGATTTATAGGACTAATAAAATCAAGACCCCACTTCTGGAAGGGACCTTCAATGACCATTGGTCTAAGGGGAAGAGTTGCTAACTGTGGCTTTCCAGTAAACATTTTGCACTTCTCACATCTTGCTACCCAATGATATGCATCTTTAAACATTCCTGACCAATAATAGCACTGTCTCAATATCTTGAACATAGTCACTAATGAAGAGAAGTGTCCCCCACAAGTTTCATCATGGAACACTTTCAACATTTTTTCCTGTTGTTGTTTGTCTACACACTGGAGGAAGGTCCCATCTATCGATCTTTTATACAACCTATCTTCCCAAATAACATATTTAAAGGCCTTCAATTTTAAATATATCCTTTTCTTCAGGGTCAACCCTTCAGAGCACTCACCATACACCAGGAAATATAAAATATTTTTGAACCAAGGGTCTTGCATACTTATTGCCAAAACCAGTTGTGTTGCCTCAGGATCTTCATCCACTTGATTTTCCGCTATTGCTTTACACAGTGCGTTTCCCCTCACCAACTTGGTGGGTTTAATTTCTATGTTGTATTCCTATGTCTTAGCCACCCACACTCCTCTATTATTACATCCTACATCTTGTTGAGTTAGTACACTTTTTACTGCAATGTCAGACACATATATAATGGAGTGAGAATGTAAGCTATAGAATCTAATTTTTTTTAAAGCCTTTACTACTGCAAAAGCATGTTTCTCAGTCTAAGAGTGTCTCAACTCATGATATTTTAGAGGTGTTCTCATAAAGGAGATAGGGGCTTGAACCCCTTCCTCATTTTCTCGCATGAGAATAGCTGACAAAGTGTGCTCAGAGGAGTAACAATAAATTATGAAATCTTCTTTGTAATTTGGGTGACACAATACTGGGGCATTGGCTATGGAACTCTTAATATTTTTGAAGGCTTGTTTGCTAGGATCATTCCATTTAAAATTCACATTCCCTTTCATCATATCCACTATGCATTTGGTAATTTCTAAAAAATCTGGTACAAATCTTCTGATAAAATTTACCTGACCAAAGAATGATTTTACTCCAGTTTTTCTTCATAGGTAAGCTCAATTGCTGGATTGCTCTAACCCTTTCTAGATCAATTCTTATACCTTCTTGAGAAATAATGTGTCCCAGTAATTTCCCTTCAGTCACACAGAAAATTGACTTCTTGGGATTTAAAGAAATCCCATCTTCTCTACACCTCTGCAACACTTTCCTCAAATCTTTTATGTGATCTATCCTTTTTCTAGAAAACACTATAAGATCATCCAGATACATACCAATTATTTTATTTTTCATATCTCTAAAGGAAAGATCCATACCTCTCTGAAAGGTAGCCCCAACATTGATTAACCCAAATGGTATTCTATGGTAAGCGAAAGTACCCCATGGAGTAGTGAAGACTGTCTTGTGTGATCTACTTTCTCCACATCTATATGGTTGTACCCTGAGAAGTCGTCAAGCATGGACATCGTTTCAGCTCTAGGCACGGTCTACAACAGGTGGTCCATGTTAGGAAGAGTATAATTATCTTTCAAGGAAGACTCATTAAGGTTTCTAAAGTCCATGCAGATCCTTATTTCTCCATTTTTCTTTCTCACGGGCACTATATTTGCTACCCAGGTTGAATTATGGATAGGATATATAATACTAGCCTTCAACATTTTATCAACTTCCCTGAAAATTACATTTGCAACCTTGGGATTATAATTCCTTTGTTTTTGTCGAAATGGAACAGTGTCAGGCTTTAGAGGAATTTGATGTTTGAATTTTCCGTCCATGAAGCTTTTTAAATCTTCATAACTCCATGCGAAGACATCCTGGTATTCTAGGAAGAGTTTTCTGGCTTCTTCCCTTTCTTCCTCAGTGCAACATTTCCCAATATTGATGATCTCCGGGTCTTTTTCACTTCCAATATTTATTCCTTCATATTTGCTAGTGGTAGAACCCCTCTCCATCCTTTTCTTTTTAACAAAGGTATTATGCCTATTGAAAAGATTTTTGAGTGTAACCAAATGAGGAGGGATAATATTACGTTGCAACTGAATGATACCTGACTTATATTTCTTATGATTGTTCTGACAATCTTCTTTATGACTACCATGGGTATCCTTATGAAAATCGTCAGCGCTCTCCAAAAAGAGAAGGAGATTCTGATCATCTTCGAACACCTACCAATCTTCCACATTATCAGGTACAGACAGTCTATACACCACTTCTATTTGATATTTCTTATCCTTGAAATCTGGATGGGGAAGGAGCAATGAGGCTGATACTGCTAAGGAGTCTGCCTTAGAATTCAACTCTCTTAGCACAGATTCAATAAAGAATGCGTCTAAGGCTTCAATTTTGTCCCATACCCTGTTCTTGTAGTTTTTTAATCTATGATTCTTCATAGAGTATTGATTTTTCACTTGGTGCACAATTAACTCAGCATCACCTCGAGCCCTTAGGATTTTCACACCTCTCTCTTTTGCAACAATAATTCCTAGAAGAAAGGCCTCATACTTCGTTGTGTTATTGGTGTTCTAGAACTCTAATTTGTATGCCATGGGCTCACATTCTCCATCTGGCGATATCAAGACTATGCCTACACCAGATCCTGACAATGCACATCTACCATTGAACTCCAGAGTCCAAATTTGTGGTGATGTTTCTTCAACGAAAGGCTGATCTTTCTTTTCTCCAAGTTTGGCTTCTTCTTCATGATTATCTATGAATAACATGTAGTTACCAAACTCCATTTCTTGGTACAAAATTTGGGCTTTAGGGTCATCAGATTTTAGCACTATGAACTAGTGGGTCATCATATTTTAGCACTATGAACTTTGATTAGTTGTTGGGATATGTTTAACTAGCTTGTTAAATTTAGCAACAAAATGTGTCATGCTTATTGAAGGCTCTTTTTTGATTGAAGTCAATTATGTTAGCAGGGCATGCTCATCTTCAGTAGTTTTAAACCTCCTTTCGAAAGTCATTCTCATGGAAGCCCAATCTATAATAGAAGAGACTGGAAAATGATAAAACCAATCCGCTGTGCCCTCCACAAGGGTCTCAACAAATAATCTGACAGCAACATCTTCTTCTTGTACTGTTAATATATTGATGGCTGCAAAGAAAGAAACAATGTGTTCATCTATAGATATTGTCCCATCTCCAGAGAATTTGGGAAAATTCTTCCTTAACCCTGAGGGAAGTGTGTTATATGCCACTAACTATAGGGGACCAACTAAGGTGACCCAAGGAACTACCATAACTGCTTGAGGTAGATAATGTGTTAGGTTTACAATAGGAGGAGCAACTACTCCATGCAAGGTTAGCACTTGACAAGTGGTAGACAAAAGGGATGATTTCTTGGGAGGTGAAGGAGGCCTACTTTTGCTTTTAGTATTTTTGTCCCTCTGACGAGGCACTTCAAGTAGGGAAAAGTCAATTTATGCAAGTCTCTCAAAGACTGGGTCTCTACCACCTTCTTTCCTTCTACTTCTGAGGAATCTTTTAGGCTCCAGGATTTCCACTAATTTGGCAATCTAGCCTCACACTCTTCAAGGCATTGTGCTCTTCCCAAATTCCTCCTTTGAATGGCTTGTTCAAGTGCTTTTTCTCTCACTTCTTCTTTTTCAAGCACTTGAATAGCATTTCTATAATGTTCAGTATTTCTTCTGTGTCTCCAGACAAAAGTATTCAATGAGGAAATGATATCCTCTTGATCATCTTGGAATCCGAGGTTTGGTTGCAACACAAGAATCAAATTATCATGAGGTAGTACCATCATCCCTCATGATATTGCTTTTGGTCTGGTGACTATTTGTCTCCCTAGAAGAGTTGCCAAAAAATTGTTGGTAAACTGATTGTTCTTTTTCTCTTTAACTCTAAAATACCCAAATCTTAAAGAAATAATCAAATATAACAGTTTGGAAATGTAACTGAATAACTAATTTTCCTCTGAATTTGAAGGTACAACTCCCTTAAGTGATTAATCTTTAATGAATTTTTCTCTCTCCTAATCTAAAGGGGTTTGTTCTTAACCTGAGAATAGAAGAGGCAATCCGAACTAGACCTAGACAGGAACTAATTCAGGCGAGTAGATCTGATTTTCTATCTGGCCAAACCTCAAGAATTTATAAATTATATAAGATCCTAAAATTGGCAATGCAAGCACTGATAATCAAGATGCAAATGCAAAAATAAATATCAATGATAACTCAACGATGATGAATCAATCTATTTCAAAAGAACATTTCTCAGAATCTATGGACGACACCCATATTTCCCCTTAATTAACCATATCAAATCATAATACAGAACTTTAGTTTAATCTTGAACTGTAAATCCAATTTAAAGAAATGTTCAAATTGATAGAAAGATAAATGCAATGGAAAATTTAAAGTATTGGCATACATACATAAATGAATTTGACTCAGCAAAAACGAAGCTCTTCATACCAAAATTTAGTCGACCCTTGTATTGATTTTCAAAATAGTACATATAGATTTTCAGAGTTTGACCGTTACAAAAAGAGGTAACCAAAATGGTTCAATTTCCCTAACCAGAAATGATAAACTAATGTTTATCTGTTACAAACTCTATCAAAATTAGTACAAAAGGGAATATTTATGTTTTCATTTTCTTCCCCTTATCTATTTTTGCCCTATAGGCGGTGACAGTTGTGATGACCGGAATTAGCTCTTCATATTTATCGATATGGACATTAGTATATTTGATGAGCCACCTGGAATGATCTTTGATCAGGTTCTTAACTATATCTACCCGATCCTTCAACTCTTCCATAGCTTTATAGATGCACCCACTCAACTGTTGGAGTTCTGGCACCTTATCAAGGTGAGAAGAAGACTGTTCTGCCAGCTTATCCACATAGTCACTGAAGGATTTTTGCATGTTGGTCACTCTGATCATTTATTTCCCTTCACCACTTGTCTGTGACTCTATGTGAAGACCCTAGAGGAGTTTAAAATCCTTGTTCTGTTCCTCTTTGATTTTAACATTTGTCTGTTGCAGCCCTGCTTCGGCTTGAATGATCATTTTAGTCTTAAACTCCAGGCTTTGAAGCCATTCGATTAGAGGCTCATCTCCTTTCTATAATATCTTGGCTTTTAGTGCCTCCTTTGTCTTCATTTTAACTGCTACATGCAACATGACTATGCATTCCTGACACTTTACCCTCTCCGATGTGAGAGTCTGCAAATTCTTTTCAATATAGTTTCTCTCTTTCTCTAACTTTAGTAGAGTGTCACCTAGTTGCTCAATAACTACCAGCCCTTTAGATTTGAGCCTCTCGATCCATTGTTTACCGATCTACCCAAAATGTTTGTCTTCTTGCAACTTGGCTATGATAGCTTGATTCTCTATAGAATTGGGGTCGAAAGTGTTTTGGGTACTCAGAATGCTGACAATTGGAGTAACTAACTGTCTGATAAAGTTAGTTAGTTCAGCGACCTCTACTTTAAGTTGGACTTTAACAGTCTTGAGTTCTTTGAGCTCTTCTTCAATTACAATGTTGGTGGATTTCCACCAATCCACTTTATTATAATGGCGAGCCAGTTCCATATCAAATGACTATAGCTCAAAATTAGCAGTGGTCAAATCCTCAATCCTGCCTTCTTTTGTGGGCTTCACTACCTCCATAGTGAAGTGCCCTGTCTCAGCCTAATGTAGATAGAGTCTTTGCTTTCTTCACCTTTCTCACGGTAGCCCTAGACTATAGGGCCCATGAGAGAGTATCCTTGTTGGGAGCTCCTTCTTCTATCCTCTTCCTCTTGTGCTCTAAGTGTTCTCTATCCAAGATTCTGCGTTAGTGAGTTTGGTGGCAAAGACCAATTCTTCTATGAACAACTCCCTGATGAGTGGAGGGGTAGCTTTAGGACTAGAAGCAAATGGATTCACCGAGGTAGGGGAGGAGGAAACCAATTTAATAACTTGAGCAACCTTCTATTTTTTTCCAGCCTCTTCATCTGATTCTATGGCTGCAGTGCTAGAACTATCTTCACCCACTTCCACTATGGCAGGAGCCCCTCGCCTTGGAGTATATTGGGTTGAATCACCTTGTGTGCACACAGTGCTGACTTTGGCTGGTTGCTTTGTTTCTGTACTCTTGATAGGCTCAGTCGTAGACTTGACTGGTTCTGTAGAGATCGCTTCTTATGTGGAACCAATGATAGGGGCTGAGCCATCTCCACATGTCTTGTCCAACAAAATCATCTTTTCAGGAGGCTCATCACCTCCACCCGCTGGTTGAGTTAGCTCCTTGGCTACGGTCGGGATAGTTTTCAAAGATGATGCAGGAGTACTCCTAGTCTCTTTTGCTAGAGTTTGTCGAGACGAAGGCCTCCTTTTTGACCTCTTCCTCGTGCATGCCGTCCATTCAACCCATTTCTCTGTCCTTCTATAAATCCCGCCCATCAAAGTCTCCAAGTAATCAATAACTTGACCTAGCATGGGTTCAGAACTTATAGGAAGGGGCTTAATCTTCTTTATGTATGTATCATCATACATGTTCTGGCCGTCATCTTCTATGCCTTCAACCACAATCTTAACTTTGAACCTTTTACGTTGTCCAATAGTTAATCTTTCATAGAACCGATCCCTACTTTCTATATCATCTTTACAGTTGGCCCAATAATCTTCTATGTCATTGATGTGATGAATAGAATGACCCATTTGTAAATAATCTCAGGCATAGTTCATAGGATCATACTGTGGCCTTAGAACATCATATGTTTTGATTTGAAACTTCTTTAAGAATGCTTTCAAAACATTCTTAGCATTAGACTGGGATGCACAGCTGTAGGATCCAATGGTCATCGGGAAATCGTAGCCTTTCTTTTGAGCACCCACACAAATTAGGTTCACCTAGAATGCTTGTCTCATCACTTCAACCAGCATGATCATGTCGTCGGGATACCTGGGCAGCTTAAGAGGGAAATCGTCAAATCCTGCAAGATGAATGTATGAGAAATTTTCAAACTGGATAAAATAAGCTCCAAATTGACTGACGAATGCCATGGCTTCTGGAGAAAATCTCCTTTCTGGGCAACCTTGTAACTCCCTGCATAGTCTCATTGTAATTGCATCATTAACTTTGAGATATTCATTATAACTATTATGCAATTGCAAACAGAGGAAGAAATCATAACTCTTAACATCTTCTAGGAAATCTTCTAGCCTAGGAAGTCCTGGCCAAATTTGAATTGTGGCTAATATATATAGCAAAACTGAGGACATATAGAACTCATTTTGATGCTTATCTCTATTTAGGGCATTTGAGAGGTTTTCGCTTACCATTTGAGCCCAATCAATGAAATTATGTTGAGAGCAAATCACCTGAACCAGGAAGAAATGGTGCTCAATGAAGTTAAGTGCATTGCTCTCACCTCTGATCCTGTGGAGAAATAATAGGATATCCATGATTTATGGCTTTAGGTTTGTGTCGTATAGTGTTTTGGGCAACTTTACCTTGGGGCTCCTCGACTCCTGGAACCATGTCTTCATTATCTCTTTCTTCCACACAACCTTCTTTGCCCCATATTTAGTAACCGCCCTACTATATGTCATCTCCGAGTATTCGGCTTGCTCCAAAATACGGAGGGAATTATGGATAGAGTCACGGTCAATAGATAGAAGCACCGTATCATCGGGCAAGAAAATTTTCTTAGTGTCTGGATTATAATGAGCTATGCATTCTCTAACAAGCTCTAGAGCCTGAATTGCAACAGGGAAGCCAGCGGCTTCAACCAATCCGCTCTCCTTTAGCTTCTCGGTAATGGGATGTATCCTCTCAACATTTAGTCTGCTATGAAAACTTTGCATATCAAATAATCTCAATGAGGTATCTGTGATTTTATGCCAGTCATAAGTAATGTCGTTCATCCCATCGAACCCCATAAATTTGGCTGCCATGCTTTGATAAATTTGAATCAGAACTTAGGAATCTATCGAAGGAAAAATTAAAGCAAGGAATAATTATCACCAAGGGATTCAATTCAGATAATTTGTCAAATAGATAGTAACTCCCGTTTGAAACACTTCACTGATTTTGTAACTTCTAACCTCTTACCGTTAACGACTGACTTCCCACACCACACGAATGAAAAGATTTAAGCATTAATGAAAAAGTCCGTTATGAAGAAAAACAACTTTATTTGAATTAATTACTTTACCTCTACGGGCCATTTAAGAAACATCTTTTCACTTTATATACCTGTAACGGTAACATTTTGGAGGCACCAGATAATTACTTTTCCACTTCTCCTTTGGGCGGAGAAACACTGTTGGAGCACTCCTTATTCAAAAATTTGCCACAGAAGAATTCTGAATTGTTACAACATTATCATGACACATTACGATTTCATCTACCTTCTTTATACCTGGAATCCCCTTGTAGGTTGATTTTCTTTACAAATATTGCATATGAAATTCTGGCGGAAAATGCATCTTACGGGTTAACCCGCCTATTGGAGTAGCGGAGAAGCCACTTTCCGTTTTTCCGCCGATAACTTTTTATCTCTGATTTCTCATTATTGGATCACCTTGTTGGCCCATAGGGATTTATTTTGAATGCCATTTTCTTTCTAGCCTCAATCATCTGTCTTCCACTTCCACTGACAGTTGAGACTTTAAGAATTGTTGACTGCGGAAAAAGGCACTTTGTAGGTGATTATCCGCTAGGGAGAAGCCCAAAACCGATTTCTGCCAATAAGAAAAGATGAAGTATCAAAGCTAAAGATTTCAGAATCACACAAGATCAATGTTACAAACCTTCAAATCATGACCTTTATCATATTTGGGAGCTTAACCTACCCAATTTGACGCGATCCTAGTTAACAACCCCTAGCTTAAAGAAGGAGCAGGGAATTCAAGAAAATCTGATAAAGGTTTCCCTAGCCTAAAGGGAAAAACTAGACTTAGACTCATGACTTACATGATGTTTTCAAGACCATTACTACACACCAAACATCCATTTTTCTCTAAAGGTATGCAGAAAAAAATGGGGCAACAAAAATCTAAGCTCTAAAAGCTCTCAAAACTACTTATATACATGCTCCTCTAGCACACAGGCTCAGGAGTCAATCCAATTCTCATAAATTAGGGTTACAATAGATCTGCATAAATAATTCAGAAACCCTAAGACTGACAATTCTGCTCATAAATGCATCTTAGAAATATCTAAGAAGATCAGATATAGACTTAAATATCTTTCCAATTGCCATAAATGAAACTAGAGAAGTCAGCTCGACCCATCTCTCTATCTGCAACTTGAAATATTACGCCACCGCCATGGACTCTGAGAATTAGATCTTTTGAATATTTAAATTTAAACTCAAACGGCCAGAGGTGGCGCGGGAGCTCGATCAACGACCCAGATTTGAATCTTTCATAACTTTAAAACATATTCGTCGATCCCTTTCTCCATTTTAACTTTGTCTTTGAAATCAGATCTGATTTAGCCACGTGGCACCCTATTGTGCACTCGCAACATCAACCAATAATTTAAAACTTCCTCTATGAGTGAGCGAAAAAGTCTTTTCTTTTTATCCAGTCGCTTACTCGCAACACTTTTTTCCTTTTATGTTCAACATGTACAAGTGAGTGATGACTAGTTGTTGTTTTAATTTTCTCTTTATCGTACACTCGTACAACCTTTCGACTTGATCTTTAAACTTGTGTGAGTGAGCAATGACATCTTTCTCTTGATCAATCGCATACTCACAGCATCTTTTGATTTAGGTCTTTAACCTGTGCGAGTGAGCGACTGCATCAAAACCCCTTTTCTTGTGCGGTCGCAGTGCTTTTCTTGTTAACTGCTAAACTTGAGCGAGTGAGCGATGAAGCACAACTCCTTGGGTTGTACACTCGTAGAACAATAAGCTTAAAGTGAAATTTTATGGTGAGTGAGCGACTGCATTTCTTTTTCCTTTGATCGCACACTCGCGAGCTGGAAGGCTTGAAGTGAAACTTTATGGTGAGTGAGCGATGACATTTATAACCCTCAGCAAGTGAGCCATGACCCCTTTTGAGAACATATCACTAGCTGCATTGCTCACTTGTAGTCCAAAATCTACTAACCGCTAAGCCTTGGTGAGTGAGCGATGACATACAACTTCTTTAATTGCACGCTCGCAGAACTTTTCTGACTTGGTATTTAACCCGTGCGAGTGAGCGACTACATAAAAATCCCTTTGATTGCATACTCGCAAGCTCAAAAGCATAAAGTGAAATTGCATGGCGAGTGAGCGATGACTTCTTTTCCCTTGCTCTGCACACTCGCTAGATGGAAGGCAACATTGTGCAAAACCGTCGCGACTGCACGACCACATGATAATCCATTCACCCACTTACTCGTAGAGCTAAATGACCTTATAATAAATATTGCGCGACTGCATGACTATTTTAGCGTGACTGCTCAACTGAAAAAGGTGACCACTGGACAACTTTAAAACATGTGAAGAATAGGAACTTTAAGTGGCAAAAAGGTAATGAAGAATTAGAACCACCACTAAAGACCTAGTGGGTTTAAGAGGCTTAAGGGTTTTGCACTTAGGTTATTTTTTTGTATTTGAAGGGTTTAAAACCAGACCAGAGTAAACCAAAGACTTGGAAAAATGCAGAGAACTAGGTAAAGGCCAGGAACAACACAGAGACATACAAGTTGGGCTCTACCCTCGTGGGAGCCACATTTTCTCCACTTGTAGCCAAATTTGACAGGATGGGGAAATTTGGATAACATTTTGGTGATTTCTGCTGGATGTCAACCTACTAGACATTGAAAACCAGTGGCCTTTGACATTCCATTGGGCACAGGAGTCTAGATTTGAGCACGCAAAAATTTTTTGGGAAAGGAAAAGGATTGAAACACTTCTATGAGTCATTGTATTCAATATTGCTCAAGAATGAGGTCTCAAATGGTGACTCATAGCTCTATATTCATGGAGTGCAAGGGTTTATGATGAAGGCCCTCATTTTAGACCTAGTTTATGCCCATGCAAGTGTATGTGGTAAATTTGGCCTTGTTAACTCACCATACACTTTAACATATTCCTTCTTCACCAGGTACACACAAGACTGAATATGAGATTATTCATCTTGTCTGCCTGCATGATTCGACCTGTTGCCTTCTATCTAGACGGGGTTTTAGAAATTGCTCTCAGAATGAGAGTCTCACAACCATGGACCAATCTAGGAATGAAGGATTTATCTCCATGAATGCAATACAATGCAAGATTATTCTCAGAAATGAGAGATGTAAGATAATCTAAGACATGATTTTCAATGCAACTATTCTAGAAATTGAAACTATCTTATTGCAATATGAAATTATTCTATATGAGATATTAAGGAATGAGACAATAATTCAGTATTCTAACAATGCATATGATCAAAAATTCAGGAAGGGTTTGAATAAGATATTAAGAGTTCTTTTATAGACTCAGAGATTATCAGAATAGAAACTTTCCTCTTTGAAATAAAACAGATAGAAAAGTCAGTTTAAAGTTAGAAAGCTTTATTGAAAAGAATTCAATAAATTGTTTTCTTCTTGCTTTAATTGTTTTCTTTTTTTGATTTAATTCTGTTTTATTTGAATTAAATTGTTTTCTTTCTCTTTAAAGCACAATTAATTCAAAGATTCTATTTCTGAACAGAAGAAAGATTTTTGAGAGATTATCCAATTAATTAAATAAATATGACCTCATAATTGCTTTTTCTCAATTATCTGAATAATTAAATTCAATTATTGAAATGAGGATATTTATTTAATAATTAAATATTATTTAATTCCTTTTTCATGTGTCTTAGCTAAAGAGGGTGAATTTAATTTAATTAAAGTGCTAGGACTTTATTAAATAAATTAATTCGATCATCAGGTTTGTTTAGCCAAATAGGTATTTAGGAATTAAATATAAAGTATGATTAATGTAGATTTAGGATTTTCCGCATTTGACACTTAGGTCGAGTAGAGTCAGTCAAAACTCAGAATTGGCTAGTACAATAGGACTTTGATGATCTAGAAGAGTGACAAATACAACAAAATTGGTTAGGGTTGCAAGGTGCCAATTTTGGCGTGTTACATTTTGCCCCTCTTTGAATTGATGTGCGAGCAGCGCATTGATTCAAAGAATAGTCTGATGCCTGAAGCATGGAAGAATAGATTTGAAGATTGATGATGCAAAGGTTTCAGAGCCATTTCCAAAACAGAGCTCGACTCTCCGAAGTCTAGGTTAGGTTGCCAAGACGGCGATCAAGTAGAGTTTTTGAGGGTCATCTTCAGAACGAAGCTTGATCCTCAGGGATCTGGGTTAGAATGCCCCGATACCTAATAGATTGATATCTTTCACAAGACTATCCTTAGAATGAGGCTCAACATTCAGGAGTCAGGGTTAGCTTGCCCCGATACTTGTCTCAAAAGATAGTAAATAAAGATTTTAGGACTATCTCCAGAACGAAGCTTAGTCCCCCAATATCTAGGTTAGATTGCCAAGACACTGGCTAGATCGATATCTTTCACAAGGTTGTCCTCAGAACGAGGCTCAACCTTCAGGAGTTAGGGTTAGATTGCCCCGATACCTATCTCAAAAGATAGTAAATAAAGGTTTTTTGGAACTATCTCTAGAACAGAGCTTAGTCCTCCAATATCTAGGTTAGATTGCCCAGACACTGGTTAAATTGGCATCTTTCACAAGGCTATCCCCAGAACGAGGCTTAGCCTTCAGGAGTTAGAGTTAGATTGCCCTGATACCTATCTCAAAAGATGATAAATAGCGGTTCAAAATCATCTCTAGGACGAAGCTTGATTATCAGGAGTCAGGATTAGATTGCCCCGATACCTGTCCCAAAAAGATAGTTTTCGAGAACCATCTCCAGAACGGAGCTTGATCCTCAAGAATCTGAGTTAGATTGCTCAGATACTTAAAAGATGACAAGATGTAAGGAACAAAGATGCCCTTATTGATTGTGGAGTATCCGGTTTTGACTGTGAGGTATGAAAAACTGAACATGCCCCAAGTGATGAGATGCCCTTAGAAATGAGGACTTTTGAAAATCAAATCAGATTGATTGAAAAATAGATTCAATGATGTAATCATCCTGCCCCCTCGGGAGCGAAATAGAAAGATGACACATCATATTGATGATGGAGAGTGAAAAATTACAGATAGATGTTGAGTCGGAGATCAAGAAGAATGCAAAATAGATTACGAAAGAATTTAGAAGATTCAGAATCAATTTCAAGTGATTTTGAGGTCTAGTTGACCAAGTTTGAATAGAGTTGACCAAAGTTGACTTTTGAGGAAAAAAAGTCAAAGATTTCAGAAAATGATGATATGATAAGATTCTGACAAGAAAGCAACGTCAGAAAGTCGACTGCACAAGTGTCCGATCGCGTCGGTCCCGAAAATTTTGAAATGCGATTTTGAGCTATATAGAAGTGTCAGATTTCAATTTTGATCACGAAAATGGATTCAGAGTAGTCAAATTAGGTAGTGGTGCAATTTTTGCGCAAAATGGAGCACTTTGAAAAATTAGGTCAAAACCTATAAAAGGACAAAAAGGGTCATTTTCAAATCATTTCAACCCTTTAACTTTTGAGAATTGAGCTCTGAGTAGAAAACAAAAATGGTGGTCCCCTACAACAGTCATCGTTTCGAGTGATCGAGGAGACACTGCCGGCCTGCAGCATACGGACCTCCAGTAAGTAGTCGGCAAACCCTTCTGTAATTCAAATTTCATTCATTTCTGTCATTTTTTGCTTGTTTTTCACGTTTTTGAAAATTTGAGTCGCGGGTCTTCACGCGAAGAAGTAGTTTCTTCGCGCGCCCCGTAGGGAAATCTCGTGCAAAGAAACAACGTTTCGCACCACCCGCGTGGGAGAGTACCCAGTTACACACGAGAAACCCTTCTAAAGGATGTTTTCTCGCGCGAATAGGCATTAAAGTTCGTGTGAAATTCCAATATCGTGCGATTCGAAGAACTTCGCGCGAAAGAGAACTTCTTCGCGCGAAATACTGCTTCTTTGCATGAGAAAAAGTGGTCAGAATGAGCATGAAATTAGTTTGCATCACGTCCAATAGCTTTTGCGTCAGTGTCGTTAACGTCTGTAGGATTTCTTGAATGCTTTATTATCTCATTATGCTTTGATTATTGTCGATTACTGATCGTGCTTTGTTGTTTGTATGTCTTGTAGGTCAACTTCCCAGATATAGCATTTAGATCGCATCATCTGACGATCAACAGATTGTTATCTCAGTTAGATGACGCTGAGATGGCACATATAGGCACTTTGGGATTGAGTAAATTATGTGATGTACCTGAGATTCAGGTCAATCATAAACTATTGGGAGCATTGGTTGAGCGTTTCCATTCGAAAATGAAGACATTCCATTTACCACAGGGGGAGATGACTATTACTCCCGAGGATATTTACCAGATCTTGAGGATACCATTCCACGGTGTCTGAGTTGAGTATGAGACACAACCTAGGTTGGGCACAACAGCTTTGAGAGAGATCTTTCAAGATGACCTTGTTATGGGCAGGGCGATCCCATGGGAGGATCTGATTAGCGAGTACGGTCTGACCCACAGGTTTCCCGTGGTTCTAGCATGCTTCCTAGGGTGCTACATGATGCCTGATCATGGACAGCACGGTCTAGAGTGTGGTTGGGGGAGGATGTTACAGCTGATGATGGCACGACCGCGACACTATGGATGGGGCCAGTGTATGCTGGCACACATGTATCATGAGATGCATGAGATCGCCTATAGGGAGGCGAAGAGCATGGCAGTGGGAGTCTTTGTACTACAGGTATGGGCCTGGGAGCATCTTCCTGTTACCAGGCCTATTTGCAAGGATATGAGGCAGCCATTGGAGCCTTACATTTACCGATATAGGGGGATGATTACCCAACCCACGCTGGGTAAGGTTGATAAGTGCTGAGCTCAGCTTGATGATTTAGCAGTAGTGATATGGAGGCCTTGGAGGTTAACAGAGGCCTGGGATGACGCAGCAAAGCAACTGAGTCATGTTCTATTCCCATGCCATGATAGGGCGTACAATTACTGTGATCAAGAGATTCCAGTAGAAGCGGGTATGGTGGCAGTTTGGGCGTCCACAGGACATCTCCCAGGAGTACACAGCTTATGCTAAATTTATTGATGAGATCAAGAGAGGCTGGGGGAAAAAGTTGGACCAGGGGCGCACGATGATAGATATCCGTGCATTGGTCCCAGTTCAGTTGGATTACCTCAGAGATGTAGCAGATGTCGGCGTGACTGCCGAGTATAGGGAGCACTTCATTACACACCCTTTTCTGAGATTCACTAATCCTCTGGGTATAGCAGGCCAAGGGCACGTGGTACCCCCACAGGTCATTCAGCCACAGGTTATACAGCCACAACAGATGCCTCCACCACAGTAGAGGGCACAACCAGGGTTACAGCAGGTTCCTCGCCCTTAGACTGTATAGGTTGACATCCCCACCCGTCATATGGGGATGGATGTTGGATCTAGCGGCAGTGGTAGCACCAGACAGTCTCGGCGACGGTTGGCAGAGCAGGTTACCGAGGAGCAGCAAGTACCTCCACAAGAGGATGATCCTATGCAGGAGGATCAGCCTGTGCAGGATACAACGCAGGACCCACAGCGTCGTTCGCGGGAGAGAGTTAGGTAGCTCTCAAGACAGGTGGGAGATTTGACCATTCAGGTAGCTGTGCGGGATGCACGATTACTAGATAGAGACCGTGAGATACAGGATCTCCGAGAGCAGCTCTGGGCAGCACAGGAGGAGGTGCGACATTAGACAGCACAGGTGGCTTACCACTATGCATCATATATAGGTGCGGTGCCTGACGAGGCATCACAGGAGGCCAGATTTTTGAGTTATGCGAGAGGATC